>JAZKJV010001330.1:0-282302 GCA_037367405.1 Ottelia alismoides | reverse complement strand
TGACAGTGGGATTGCCTCGGAGGCACTACTCGTAGCTTGGTAGGCTGACGCGGTGGAGGAGCGACATGGTGACTGATTTAGCCAAATTTCACGGAGTCTAAAAATGGTAAAAATGGTGTCTCACACAAGGCGGAGACAACCGTCGCTGTGACGAGTCTCAATGAAATCTGGACTAAAGTCAACAATTAACCCACACTAAAGATCAATAAAGTAGAACTAAATGGTGTATAGTGACAAGTATGCAGAGAGTTCGAACACAGGGAGCAAGCAGGGTAATTCAAACAATTGTGCTCAAGTGAATGTGTATGAGTGTTGTCTACACTAAGCAAGCAAGCAAACAAAGTTTTGTGGGTTTTTAATTTTTAATTTTTTTTATTTTAATTTAATTTTTAATTTTGTATTCTGATTTTTAATTTTCTGATTTTTTATATTTTATATTTTTATATTTTTTATTTCTTTTTCAATATTGGAATATAAAGATAATGCAATAAAATGAAGAAAGAGCTATTTATAAAAATAGATAAAAATGTTCAAAAATAAGAAATAAAGTCTTTTTGGTCTTTTTATACTTTTTACCGTTTTTGTGATTTTTGGGTAATTTTTAGAATGTTTTTGGTATTTTTAATTAGCAAAATAAAGCAAAACAGTGAATAAAATGCAAGGCTGAAACTAAAATGGGAATGAAAAATAGCAAACAGTTTCAAAAATTTCCCAAATTAATTTTAAATGAAAGATAACAAAACAAAGAAAATTCAGGAAAAGAAAACACGATTTTTGGATTTTTTATGGATTTTATAAATTTTTATGAAGGTTTTTAGAGTTTTGTGATTTTTATGAGTTTGGTTTTGTAATTTTTAGTGATTTTTGGATTGAAGTTAAAACACACTACAAAAAACAAAATATATTTTTTTGGGATTTTTCTGAAGAGTTTTTTTATTTTTTTATGGATTTTATAAGCTAGACAGTGCACAAAATGGCTATTTTTGATTTTTAATAAATATAAAAATGCAATAATTATAGAAAATAAAAATATGCCGTTAAACTACACTACAACAGGAGCTTAATGTGATTTTTGGAGATTTTTTGGATTTTATAGACTCATGCAAAAATTACTAGAAGCATAAGGAAAAGATACACAACCAGGGGTATATGCGTAATTATCAGAAAAATCCAAGGGCCTGTGCGCAATATTCCAAAAATATAATAACTAAATAAACTTTTTGCTAGACGAATTAATCAATACCCAAATGCGCGAGGTTGATTTTGCAAAAACGCCAGGGCGCACGTGACATGCACGCGCGCCTGGCAGGGTCTTCAAAGGAATTATACAAAATCTAGGTGGCTGTGTCGCAAATGTATCAAATATTTTACACAGCAGACAAAAGTTTTGATCTAAAACACTAAATCCAAAAACCGCTGGGGTTAGTTCGCAAATTACCCAGTCAATAGAATGCATCCAAATGCTGCAGGGAGATTACTTATGCCACGTGGCACCCTACGGCGCGCCAATACCTCTTCGGTTAATACGACCAGGATTAGATCCTGACGGAGGATCCGACGGCCTGGGGGAGGCGAGATCGGATGGTGGCTATACGCCACCAAGAACGCTGCTGAATCGAACGGCCTGAAGGTGCGGAGGAAGAACGGCCGCGAACTCAGCCAAGCCGAGTTTCCGATGCTCCTCCGGCGCCCCTCTGACGACCTCCTTCGTCTCCAATAAGTACGCCGAGCACCTGGAAGCTTCCTCGATTGAATGGTGGCCCCAAAATGGCGGCAAGGGCGCCGAGGACCACCACGGCGTAATCGGACAGGGGGCTGCTCCCAGGAGCTTGTCGTGCGTCAAAAATTCCCCCAGGTGGGAGTCATTCGCTCCTGAACCTGCAGATAAACGTCAAGGCATCAGTGATAGTTCTAGGAGCAGCAAAAAAAGGGTGACGGTTGTAGGGGGTGAGGGCGATGGCTCGCCGGCGTTAACTCCGGCGATGGGTTAATGACGAAATCGAAGCGTGATACCCGCAGATAATTAGAATCACAATAAACGTGCAAGCTACAGCATGAACAAGGCAAAGAAAAACAAGATAAAAACCGCCTCGATTGGTTAGAACGCCAAGAGGAGGGACCTCACGGCCGTTGGCCAGAGATGAGGATGGAAGCGCCGCCTCGACCGCCTAGCTACGCCTCCTGGGGGCTGGAGGGTCTCCTGTCACGAGACCCAGTCCGGAGCACACGCTAAGAGAGCCAGATAGAGGGTCAAAGCAGGTTCAAAAGAAGAAGGAAAGGAATGGGGTAGTTTTGAAAGTGGCCAAGGCGGCTCCTTGCACGAGGGCACAAGGCGCGTCAGAGGCCCAATCCCCTAAATAATCATTGGGCGAGTAAGTTCAATGGTAGGGGAGAAAAACTCGTGAAGGAATCAACCTGATTCGGTGAAAGGGGCGGTCTACAAAAATCCGCGAAAATCAAGAAAACTTGTGTTCTGACGCAGCCCAGGTGTTGGGCAGAGAGTTGACCGAGGTCAACTCTCCTAGCCCCCTGGTTGGTCCACGTGGACCAACCAGGAAAAACCTGGAGAAAAAGATTTCTAAAATCTATAAAAAATAGATAACGATTTTATTGAATTTTAATTATAAAATAAAAAATGTTTATTTTTTTATAAATTATTTTATTATGATTTTTATTTATTTTTATGAGATGTATTTTTACAAGTTTGCATTTATACCCCTATATAGGTATATTATCTATATATGTTAACCTTTATTTTTATTCTGTGTATTATGATTTTATTATTTTTGTTTCTTATTTTATAAAATTATAAAATACTTTTATATACATAAATATATTTTTATTTTATTTTATTGATATATTTTGTATATTTAATAAAATAGAAGTGTATTTTATATAGGTATAAGTGTATGTATAATACCTATGTATCAAATATATACAAGTATTTTTATTTGAGTTTTAGTGATGTTTTTATTATGATTTTAATATTCACAATTATTATAAGTAATATTTACAACATTATAAAAATATAAAATTATAAAAATAATAAATAATAAATTGAATATTTTAATATGTACAAGTATACAATGAGGGTCCAAAAGTCAACTTTCAAACCGTAGCTCCGCCAAATGCGAAACCACCGCCATTAAATAGCTTATTTTGAATTATATACAATTAAAGGTGAGTATGCTGCATTTGGAGTTTTCATTTGTGAGATACGGGTCTGGGAAGTTGGCATACTGGAATTTTATTCAGACCATAACTTTTTATCTGTACATTATTTTTGAATGAAATTAATTTTGTATTTTTATTTATAAAATTATCTACAACTTTCATGTACAAAGTTTCTTTATTTGATGCACAAAAAGTGGAACAAAAAATAGGTCCCAAAATGAATAAAGAATGAATAAAATAAAAGGAATTTCATTGGAATTTTGGCCCTTATCTCCCCCTACTTTATTCCTTGTCGACCTATTCATCAAGATGCCTAGGTCTTGGGGTTTCGGGTCATAAAATATTTACAATATTTTATTCTTTTTCTTTTCTTTTCTTTATTCTATAATTTTGGCATTAAAAACCGTATTTTATACAGTATTTATACACATATGCATAGATGCTAAAATGCATGAATTAAGCCTATTTACACGCATTTACTAGGGGTTTTCAGGCCAAAATGATAGAATAAAGATGATGAAACGTAGATTCATCAGTGACGGAAAAGCTGGGAGGAGGCGAAGGAGCCGACAGAGGCGGAATTGCTGTGAAGAGGCGGAGGAGTTGTGAGGATGCGGTGAAGTAGGAGAGGGCGGGGGAGCTGTGAAGAGGAGGAGGATCTGTGAGGAAGCGAAAGAGATGGTAGGAGCCGAAGGAGGCGGAGGAGTCGGGAGGAGGCACATGCGCTGGCACGGGGTGGAGGCTCTCGAGGTTGGAGGAGTTAGGAGTAAAACCTAAGTCGGGCTGCATAAACCTAAGCCGGGATGAGACATAGGCCTAATCGGACCTATGTGGATCCGATAATGAAGGCTAATGCCCTGAACGGCCGAACAGATTGCCTTTGCGGCTGCATAACCCGCACATGCGGTCCGCTCATGCGCTTGGGGTGCATAGTGCTCCGATTCACGTATGCAACACTTCTATGGGTCCGCACACACATATGCGGCCGCTCAGAGCGCATTCATGAACACTGCTTAGGAGGGACCTAGCACGAAGGGTGGACCAACACGGATGGAGCAGGTAGAGGAGGTTTTGAGAAGGGATACCGACAATTACATGAGTTGGGGCGTGAGGATTGTAACCGTCGTTTCCAAGTGTACGTGAGGTGGAATGTGAGAGAGGAAATGGTTGCGTGGAAGAGGGTGCTTAGGGCTACACTTGGGAGGTGGGTGATGTGAAGAAGAGCTAGGGGTGGTTACGGAAAAATTGGAGAAGTGGGGGTCCACAAGGTTGTCGCTGGGAGATGGATGGTTACGGAGGTTGCAGGCGAGTCTGGAGCCGTTGGATCTCGCAATCTGATGGTAGAGGAAGGAGTGTGCGCAGAGGGCTCATCTCTGATATGGAGATCATATCAGAGGGCAAAGGGGCGTGCGGGTGTCAAGGGATACGATCGGATCCATCAAGTGGATTTGACGGTGGAAATAGTGAGTGGGTGGAGAAGAAGAAACGGGGCCATGTGGATCAACCAGAGGGAGCCACGTGGCCCCATAGAAAAATAACAAAAGATAAAAAAACAAATAATTACAAGCTTCAAATAAAAAAGTGTAAAACATGAAAGTTGTAGATATTTTTGAAATATACAAGTTTCACGTTGAAGACAAAGTCAAAATAGGTCAAGTACATAAAGATAGAATTTTGTAAATATTTTTAAATAATTAAAAATACTTATTTTAATACCTTTTGATCTTTTTGTATTTTTAGTTTAGAATTAAAGTCAAAACAAAAATTTACAATAATATTTTTTTTTGGAATTTTTAATATTTAAGAAATCTAGAAAATAAATACACTATAATATAATTATTTAAATACATTAACTAGGTTAATTATGTACACATAGTCAGATGTTAATTAATGTTAATTAGGGTTGGATTTTTATGAATAATTTAAGTAAGAGGGATTATAAATAATAATTATGATGACAAATCATGGATTTATCACCCCTTATACTTAACCACTAGTCTTCGAGCTAAATAACTAATGAATTAAGTCAGATTAATCCCTGACTGTGCAGGTGAATATTCAAGACTTTATTCATTAGGAATCCTCAGTTTTGGTGATCCTAAAGGTTTAAGGTCTATGCTTTAGTCAAAGGAATCCATTTTCCCTAATTATCAGACTCTCTTTGTATACATATATCATAGGTATAAGACATTAAGTGTGAACTGCATTTATGAGAGTCGAATCGATACGTCACTCAAAGTCTCAGTCCAAGAGACTCTCATAAGAACCCAATCTTTAACACGAGGAAATAGATCATTTATTGCATTCAATCCACCGTCTCTTTACTTGTCGGACTTGAAAGTGAAGGTGAAAGGCCAGTTGATGGAGGGCACATGTTTGTGCCTTTTCTTCTCTCCCTCTCGTTGGAACAAGGATCCTCTCGAGTGCCTTATCAAATTCATCACATATATATATATATTTATTTATTTGTTGTTGATCAATGTGTCCGTCAAGAGAATGCTAAGTCGTCTGCACTTGTTTTTATGAGAATGCACCAGGGTGTGTCTCTTTTGAGCATCTAATATACCTTCGACACCTAGAATTGTATCACTATACAATGCAGGTCCCTTTTTGGGTGCTAGCTCTACTCATAAAAGCCTAACATTGTGGTCCCATTGGACACTTTGAAAGGTTGGGAGTGCTCTCCTTTGGCGGAAGCTCTTTGTATTTGTCTTTGAAGTGCACACGCTTTTCTTTCTCGTTCTTTTCTTTTTAATTTTGGCTAGGTCCATTGCTTTAACCAAGTTAGCGTACACTGATCAATATTTTTTATGTTTCATCACACCCTAAAACTTATGTCAATATCAATAGATTTGTACAAGAACCTTGTTCTCATACTCGCTTAAGGTGCTGACACTCTGGTTTTACGAAGCCTTTATCGATTTTATCCCATCTTCGAGCATCATTAAATCAGGTCCAAACTCAAATCCCTCATCCCACTTCCGCGAGTGAAACCTCAACTCATCTCATCATCAATGCAGTTGTGCATGTGAGGTGCATGTCATGATCTTTAAGGTAGAGATTAAGTATGTAATATGACACACATATCTTTTAAATTAGGGAAGTAACAATAATTAAGTATCAGACTCTAATGACTAAGGTTGGATAACTCATAATCCTAAGACCTCATAAATCAAGTTTCTTTATTCCTCAAGTTTTGAGTGATAGTGAATGTATTAGGGATTAGACAACTCAAAGGTTAGTATTTTTTGTGATTTTGATTTTTTTCAGATTTTTTATGTTTTTTGAATAGGGTTAGGATTATGTATAAAACATGATTTAGTCTCATTTTCACCCTCATTTCTAAAAAGATTTTTGAAATCATTTTACATTCCATGTCACATAAATAGAGATTTTCAAAACATTTTTTTTCAAATAGTTTTCAAAACAAGTGAAATCCCCACGTTCCAAACTAATGTAAAACATATTATCACATAGTTAGAAATTTTTCAAATCATTTTACAAGTATTTATACACAAATCAGTTCAAAAGATACTTTACCCTAGCCCTAAAGTTTGAAAATTTTGAAATTATGAGTTATGCCTAAAGTATGCTTATGAAATATATATAGGGTATACCCCCACCCCATACTTAGCTTGTGTTACATCCTCATAGCACTAAGTGATATGAAGCTATAGTTCACGCTAAAATATAAAGGGACATACGAGAACTAACTTAAGACTCTCCCAATACTTAAGCTAAAAATAACCTAAGTATAAAAAAGGACCAAGAAGAGGGAATGGTGAACGCGGATTTCGCCTCTTTAAAAACTCGATAATTGTAGTACATGATATGAAAAGCGATCTATCAAAAACCATAATCTTTGAATATTGTGGAGTATTTTTTTACTTGGAAAGTCTACCATGGTCGAATAGGTAACGATGATTTTTAGTTACATAATTTTTAAATTAATTTAAATAATTAATTAATCGTAATGTTAATTTCTATGTCAGGAACAAAATGAAAATAAGGAAAACAATGTGATGATGAAAATGCAATGCAAAGTAGTGGACCCCTTGACATTTGATTTTATAATTTCGATCCTCAACTAAAATAATCAATTAATCCTCAACAAAGATCACATATCAAAAGAGATTAATGTTTAGAAAGATCTATCAAAGCGAATCCAAGCTACAGACTAACTGGTAAATATATCCGAGATTAATCATGCGATTAGTCACCGATAATACTGAATTAAATTGCATAATCTATACTTGAATGAGCCTCGAAAATAATCAGCAATGATCACAACAGAATTCGTCAAATTAGATCACCTCAAATGAATTTCAATCTCATAAAGTATGAATTAATGCCAATGCAAAGATTAATTTCTCAAATATAATCAAAGATAATAATAAGATAATTAATCGTATTCAATCTCCTCAGAAGAGTCTCTACAGATAAAATCAAGTCTTTCTCAAGATAAATAATGCAGAATGTGAATAATTCAACCTGTAAAGATCAAATTGAATATCAATTAATATTCATCAATAAAGAGCTTCTAACATGAGCACAAAATATATAAAATGAAAGAGCACAGAATAAGCTTCAATATGAAATATTGTACGTTAAAAGTGGAGTTTGTATGAGGAAGATATGCAATAAACAAATTCTAGGGATCAAATTGCAATAAAATTCATGTTTTTCTTCCCACTAAGTCCCTGGAGGACTTATATGCAATTTCTAGACACATTCTAGATGTATATACAATTAACCCAGGGCGACCACGTGCGTGGCATGTGGCTTGTGCGGCGGGGTTCCTTTTGCTGTTCTGGAGGAGCTCGGGGGCTAGAGGCCAATTTCTCATGGGGGCGTGTACGCCTCACTTGCCATTGCTGGAGCAGGTCCTTCTGCAAATTTTAAAGAGGGAAAGGGGCGGTGCACAAATTACCCACCGCATGTGTGCAGTGCACGTCATGGGGAAGGTTCGAGGTGGAGGTTCTGGTTCATGGGGAGGCGAAGGCTTGGAATAGAGTGAGCCTCGACCACCCGAGCTTGGTGTGCGGAGGGAGCTTCGGTCGCCCGAGCCTCAAGGCTCGGGCTGAGGCTTGGAATGGAGTGATGTGGCGGGTCACAAGGCATCAGATCAAGGCTTGGGGCCCGATCCGACGGCTGCGGAGGAGGCATCGACAGACTCGGTCGAGGGGCGGTCTGGCGAGGAGGTGCAACACTTCGAGGCAAAGGGGGACGACTGGTCTGATGAATGCGACGGAGAGGCACGGTGGTGTGCCTGCAAGGATTAGCGAAAAATCAAGGAAGGAGGGGCGAGGCTCTGCCCGGATGCGGGGAGCAGAGCTAAGCTCGGCCTTGGCGAGACCGGAGGTGAAGTGGATCTAGAGGACAGAGGAGAAGCCGACGAGGGAGATTGTGGGGACCTGGGAATTAACTAATAATAGGTGGATGACAGGGTCGATGGTCGCATGATGAAAGAGCTAGAAGCTCATGTCCGTGCTTGAGCTACCTAGCGATAGGGACACAAACTCCGTAGCTCAGCGGAGCTGCTACACATTCAGGAAGTAGCCGTGGATCACATCTGTTTTCACCTCGTCATGGCTCGTTGGGGATCTTGCCCATTGTTGTCACATGGGGCCAGTAACAAAGTTGGAGGGAAGGTCAGATATTGGTGGAGGCTTAGGTTTTATATAAGAGGAATTATGGGTAATGGTTGGTGGAGCAGAGTGAAGGCAATGGTCGTCGATTGATGGAAGATGTTAATGTAGGAGCAGTTACATACGTGAGGTGTTGAATGCTCAGAGGCGATGATGTAACGTCTGAGATGGGTTAAGGTTGCGATGGCGGTTTAATGTTGATCGGTTATGGTGAGAGCGAACGAGCAAAGAAGAGGAGGCGTATCGAGGCAGAGCTACTATGAGAGGAGGATGGGGATAACTAATCAGCGGAGCTGTGGAGAGTTGAGAGGTCGGAGGAGGAGTTGCAAGTGGGGCAACAACATCGATTGGGGAGGAAGGGGGAAGGTCACATGCTACGCGCGTGCTTGGGAGGAGGAAGATGGCACGTGCGGTGCACATGAAGGCAGAGAGAGAGGCAGGTAAGGGGCGGGTCATGTGCAAATCATGTGACCTGGAGAGAGGGAGAAAGGAGGAGAGAGCGAAAAAGAAACATGGAAAAGAAAAGAAAAAAAAAGAGAAGAGGGAAATACATAAAAAATAATTTTAATAAAATTTAATAAAACAATTAAAATTAAACTTAAAATAAAATTAAGAATAAAAGTAATAAAAATAAAATAAAGATAAATAAAAATCGAAGAAAAAATAGAAAGATCGGTAAATGAAGTCAATTGAAAAAGTGGTCAACATAAAAGTTGCCCGTCTCGATGAGATCTACAACTTTCATGAAGGATACAAAATAAAAAATGTCAACTGTACAAAATGTATTTTTCGAAGTACTCTATATATGATAAAATACCATATTTTTGCATTTTGTGACATTTTTGTATTTTTAATTTATTATAATTAGTGGATTAATTTATATATAATATATTTATAATTAATCTATTTTTATGGATTTTTTATAGGTTGGAAAAGTCCGGCCCGAGGAAACCTTTGCACGCCTCCGTTACCTTTTGGGATATTACATCAACAACTCTGGAGTCAATTAAGTCCGGGTTGATAAAATAGCTCAATACCACCTGCTAATCGCGATACAAAGCATCCGCCACATCGGCCAAAGTGCGAGAGACCCGCACGTACGGTTTGGAGGGGGATCCGTCCGGCCGGCGCCCACCCGACTAGAGGGACCCGAAAGCGCAAGTTCAGAACAAAGATCTCAATAGAGGGGATGGACCCGGTCTTCTTCTTCCCCTCAACTCTGTATCTTTCTCTTTTCTTTTCTCTCTGCCCTTATCTCGCTTTAGACTATCGAATCTTCTACTCTCCTACCGCCTCGAATGCGCTAAGTAAAATAAAAACAATAAAGATAAAATATGAACAAATATAAAAAGTCAGATTTTCATGTTTTCTCTTGATTTTCTGATTTTTATGGATTTTAATTCTTTATGCTATGGTGGTTAATCAAAGAATAATTTAGACAAAGAATTAAAGAATAATTTAGACAAAGAATTATGTTAAAATACTTTATATTTGTACATAAAACAATAGGCTCAATTTAGGTAAAAAATAAGGGTTATTTATTTACCGATTTTAAATCCTAATTTAAGCAAAAATAGTTAATGTTAACAGACCAATTCAAAAGGGTTTAGTTAGTGAGTTATCACGGGGATTTTGCTAAGATATCCTTGTAAAGTAGATGAATCATGGATTCATCACACCCCTATACTTAGCTCTTTGCTTGTCTCCAAGCAAATTAGCGAGTTAGAAGGTCGAATAGCTGACCGTGTAAATGCGAATTTCAAGATCTGTCAGATGACACGGGATATTCATCAGCCGTGCATTCCACACAAAGCGGGAACGTAGTCGTTGCGATGGCCGACAAAAATCCCGATTAATCAACAATTAACCCACAATATGAATACAACAATTAAATCTCAAAAATGTGGAGTTAAAATTTATTATAACTCTACATGCAAATGTGTATAGGTGTAAGCACAAGTAGAGGTCAAACACTGGGAGCAAACGGTTGGGAGCAAAAATGAATACAAAATTATCCAACTCTTTTCTTGTCCATTTATTGTTTTTGTGGGTTTTTAATTTTTACTTTTTTAATTTTTATATATTTTTATATTTTGATTTTTAATTTCTGATTTCATATATATTTTTTTATCTTTTTATATATTCTTTTTCTTTTATAAAAGTATTTTAGCCATATAAGGCTTTATTTATGCAATACATATAAATGTATTTATAATTACTATTAAATATAAATAAAATTTATAAAATAAATTGTTTTGGGGGTTTAAACATGTTTCTAATGTTTTTGTTTTTTTCTTAGTTTTTTGCTAATTTTTATGTATTTTTAAATTAAAAAATCCCAAATATAGGATTATTTAAATATTTGAAATTAATTTGGATTTTAAAAATAATAAATAAGTCCCAAAATTACCTAGCTATATTTAATATGTAAATAGTTATATTTAGATAATTATTGGAAAAACATATTTTGAGATTTTTGGTGAATTTTTATATTTTTTTGGATTTTGGAGCTTTTTGATTTTTTTTAATTTTATTTTACTATTGTTAGGGCTTTTTGATTTCTGAACTCAATAAATATCAAAATATAAATATATATATTTTTGGGAATTTTAAAAAAAAGTTTATATATTATTTTGGTATTTTATAAATTAGATAGGGTTTATTTAAGCTCCTTTTTAATTTTAATAAATAGGTTAAATGCTCGAAATTGCAAAATGGACATGTGGCGTGAAGGTACACTGCATGGGGTATCCAACCCTATTTTTGTGGAATTTTTAATAATTAGACAAAAGTCCCAAAATTAATCGGCCTAGTAGGGGCATAACTGCAAATAAAATAAAGAATAGGGATCACATTGTAATTTACCCAACTGAAATATATATTTACTTAAAGTTCTGGAATTATTTTACAATATACAAAAATGTCAGGGCCTATGTGCAAAATTTCCAGCGTCACGTGAGGACAATAGATGCTAGTAGGGACCAAATCGTAAATATAATATGTTTGAGGGCCTACATGCAAATTGCCCTATTTATTTATAATGTAATATTTTATTTACAGAATTAAAAATCAAATACAAAAACGTACAGGGGTAGGAGTGCAATTTACCCCTTAGCGCACTGGATCGGACGGTGAGATGCGTTTCACTAATCCATATGGAGCTTATCCGACCGCCGATGACTGTTCGTGATTGGATGGCCAGGATTAGATCGGAGCGGCTGATCGGACAGTTGAAGCAGCGGTGCATCCAACGACTGAGATCGAAACTGGCATCCAGACCTGATCTGACGGCGGATGAGCAACGAGGAAGAACGTGGACAAACTCACATGGGGCGAGTTTCGATCTCTTCTCCTTCGCGTCTCCAGCGTCCTTTGAAGCTCCGGGATGGCTCAGTATGATCCTGCAGGTCCGGTGAAGCTTCCAGGTACCGCAAAAGGGTCCAGAGGCCGTCGATGGGCCCCCTGCTGGTCGGAGAAGAAAGGCTGCCTGGAAAGCTTCTTATTGAGCTGATTTGATCCCCATATGGCGCGATTGGGCTTTTGACCTGCACAGAGAAGAATACGGGTCGAGGGTAAACTGCCTCGACCCGATTAGACATGGAATCGTCGAGGGCGGGGCAAACGAAGGTGTGCTCCAGCGAGAATGGCGGAAGGAACACAGTGGACCCGATAAGGAGCTGATCTGGGGTGAAGGGATGGCAGAACGAAGTGGAGAAGCGGCGAGGAGTGAAATGGCAGTGGTCGGTGCGGTCGGGAACAAGAAGGGCACCGTGGATATGTTCGTCGGAGCGGAGCTCCAGCGAACTTCGAATCGAACTAACCTAACTACTTAACTACGTAAATTACGAACCAAAATGCATAAAATGATCCTACCATTAAACCTAAGCTAATTAAGATAAATGGCGCAGCTCTTATACCTGCTGGCGACGACATGGAGCAGAGGTCGCCGGAGACAACCTTGGGTGCACCTCCTTGGTCCATTAGCCCGTGCAAATCCTCCAGAGGAGCTCCATCTGTCACATAAAGTCACGCTAGGCCGAAGGTGGGGACTTAGGATCAAAGGGGATGACCAAATTTGCAAAGGACGGAGGAGGAGTTTATTTATATACATAGATGGGCACCCTTATTGACTGGGGAAAATCAAAGAATCGATGCTATACACAACGTATTTACAGGTTGGGCGTGGATGTACAATGAACCAGGGGTGTTTCATCTGAAGGATGCGAGCGTGATGGATGAATGAGACACTCAGGAAAAATGCCGCAAAATCGGGGAAAATGACATCTGCGTCAAATCAGAAGGCTGGGGGGACAGTTGACCGACCGGTCAACAATCCCTGGAAGGGGATTGGTCCACGTCAGCGAGGTGTTGACTCGTTAATTAAACCTATCATATGATTTTATTAATTTCTTCTTAAAAAATAAAAAATATATTAAATAATGTAGTATTCATTTATGATTTTTTTATTTATTTTGATGTATTTTATTACAAGTTATTTATTAATGATGTATTTATAGGTATATTTACCTGTATTTTGTATAATTTATTTTTATTTTGTATATTTTATTTTATTATTTTATTCTATTATTTTATATATTTATAACTTCTTTTCCGAGTATAAATATATTTTTATTTTATTTTTATTATGTTTTTTGTACACTTTAATAAATAGGTAAGTATATTCTATAGGTATAGTTATATGTATTTTACCTATGTTTTATATACATAATTTTATTTTAATGTATTTTAATGAGTTTTATTTTAATTTTATATTTTTAATAGAATCTATATAATATTTACAATATTAGGAAATTATAAAAGAATTAAAGAATAAAATAATTTATTCCCCTTTTATTTATATACATGTAGAAGCACAGGTCTTTTGCCTATGTATTTTGCATGAACTTATTTTATTTTTATTTATCTTTTTGATTTTATTCTAATTTTGATATGTCCATGTGTTATAAATAATATTTACAAAAATCTAAAAATAATAATATGCAAAAATAATAAATAATGAATAAATTGAATATTTTAATCTGTGTTATGTACAATATGGGCCCCAAAACCTAACTTCTACCCAGTAACTCCAAAAAATGTAAAACCATCACCATTAAATAGCTTATGAAAAGTTATATACAATTATAGGTGATTCTGCTATTTTTTGAGTTTTTATTTGAAAGATATGGGTCCGTGAATATAGGCTTTTTGGATTTTTATTCTGGGAATAAAATGTACACCGTATAATATTTTTGTACAAACTCAATTTTGTTTTTTTATTTACCTTATTATCTACAACTTTTATGTACAAAATTTCTTTATGTGATGAATAAACAATAAAGAATAAAATAGGTGCCAAAACTTCACAATTAAAGAATGAATAAATGAGGTATTTATTGTCTCTTTGGCCCTTATCTCCCCCTACTTTATTTCTTGTCGACCAATTCCATCCTGGACTTGGTCTTGGGGTTAGGATCATAAAATACTTTCAATATTTTATTCCTTTTTCTTTTCTTCTCTTTATTCTATGATTTTAGCATTAAAAACCTTATTTTATGTACAAATAATACATTAAACAATGGATGCTATTATGTGCAAATTGAGGTTATCTACATGCATTTTCCAGGGTTTTTAAGGCCAAAATGATAGAATAAAGGTGATGAAATGGAGATTCATCACTGTCTCATTAAGAATCCTTGGTTTTAGTGTTCCTAAAATTCTAAGCTCAATGAGGGTATAGTATAAAGGAATTCAACTTCTTTAATTGTTAGACTCTCTGTTTATACATATAGCATAAGGGATATGATATTTAGCGTGCGCTTTAATCATGAGAGTCGAGTCGAAATGTCACTCAAAGTCCAAGTCCATGAGACTCTCCACAAGATATGATCCTCAACAATAGGGAATAAATTGGCTCTTGCATCCAATTCATTATCTCAGTAGTTTGTCAAACTTGAAAGTACAGATGGAAGGCCAGTTGATGGAGGTCTTAGGTTTGTGTTATTTTCTTCTCTCCCTCGCATTGTAACAAGGATCCTCTCGGGTGACTTGTTACTCAACACATGTATTTTTTATTGTTGACCAGTGCATCCGACAAAAGTTGTTGAGTCGTATGTACTTGTTTTCCTGGGAGCACATCGAGGTGTGTCTTCTTTAAGTATCTAACATGCTTACACCCAGACTTGTATCGCTTATGATGTAGAGCCCTTTTTGCGGTACTAGCCCGGCTCAGTTGATCTAATTAGCTTTGGTCCAAGTGGACATTTTGGAATGATTGGGAGAACTTGCCTTTGATTGAAGCTCTTTGAGATTGACTTGTAATTTGAGAGCTCTTTTTCATTTCATCATTTTTTGGGTAGGCTAGCTCCACTGATTTTACCAAGAGTTGGCACACACTGATCAACAATTTATTATGCTTCATCACACCCTAGCACATAGGTCAATATAAAAAGATAGTATATGAATTTGTTCGCATACTGGTTAGGGTTTGCCGACACTCAGGTTTCATGAAGCCTTCATTGATTTTATCCCATCCTCAAGTATCATAAAATCATGTCTGGACTCAAATCTCAAGTCCCAGTCCCTCAGGTGAAATCTCAACTCATCTTATCATTTATGTAGTTGTGCAAGTGATGTGCTGACCATATACTTTAAAGGTAGAGATTAAGCGCGTAATATATCACCCACATCTTTCAAACTAGGGAAGTGTGGATTATCAAGTCTCAAACCCCTATGAATAAGGCAGATTGACTCTGAATCAAAGGACCATTAAAACATGAGTTTCTTTCATTCCTCAAGTCTTGAGTGATAGTGAAAATATTAGGGATAAAACATTAAGTTAGTTTTATTTTTGTTTTTATTTTGTTTTTTTTACTTTTTTGATTGATATTTTTTTAAAAAAATCCTTTTATACCCCTTACTTTTGGAAAAAAAATTAAAATAGGTATTAGTTACACAAAGAGTATAGTATACATAATATACACAACTTATACCCATATCCGATTTATGATGAAAATAATTAAAGTACGAGCTAAGGATAAAGTACGTAGAATACACACACACAATCCCAAATACTTAGCTCGTGCTATATCCTCATGGCACAAAAGTGGATGTAGATATAGCTCGTTCCAAGCATAGTTGAGTGAAAATAAAAGGAAGTCAACTTACTCCCCCTATACTTAGGATTTTGAGGGCCTAAGAATAGCAAAAGAGCAAGAAATGAGGCGGTCAAGGGTGAGAAGAAAAGAATAGAAGTGATGTATACACAATGATATCAATCCCCCTATACTTAGGCTCAGGCCAGCCTAAGTATGAAAGAGCAATCACATGAGGAGGACCGAATAGATCAGGGATGGATATACAAGTCAGCTGAATCTTCTAGCTTTATTGAAGAGGATGGCTTCACTTATCAAGATTTCATACGAGCCAAGGGGGTCTTTCGTCTGATTCTGTGCCCCGTGTGAAGGAGATATGCTCAACATGTACCAACTACTCATGTGTTTTGACAAAGTGCTTAAGCAGGTGTCCATTAACTAGGGAAGTTTGTGTATTTTCTGTTGTCTCAGAAATTGTGACACATCCATTATTGTGTACTTCCCTAACGATGGAAGTTCCCGTATATTTTGACTTCAACTTGTCTTGGGAAATCTTCAACCTTGCATTAAACAACCATACTTTCTACCGTGGGATGAAGTTCTTTGTTGTAATGTGCCAGCCATGTCATTTCTTTACTATTTTCTTATATATTGTGTTGTTCTCATATGCATGATTTCTTATATCTGAGAGCTCATTTAAATCCATCTCTCTGTTCTTCTTTCCTTGGTGAAAATTCCAGTTGATCTTTTTGATTGTCCATTCTGATTTATGCATTAATTCTGAGGAGCAAATGATGTGGTTTTTCAAATACCATTATAAACAGGAAGGTACACAATGGGATCTTATAAGTTGTCTTGTAGGCCCATAGAACTTGGTCCAAGAGTTGGGACCATTTCTTTCTGTCAAGGCATACTAGCTTCTGTAAAATTCCTTTGATCTCCCTATTTTACACCTCTCTCATGCCATTAGATTGTGGGTGGTAAGGACTAGTGATATGATGCTCAATATCGTAGTCCTTAGTCAACTTCTTCACCTCCCGGTTGACAAAGTGGCTACCCCATCAGATATCAGAACCTTAGAAATCCCGAACCTCGAAATAATATGATATTTTAGAAATTTACAGACAACTTTGCTATCTGCGACTTGAGTAGGGATAACCTCCACCCACCTTGATAAATAGTCTACCACGAGAAGAATATATTCAAATCCATGGCTGTTAGGGAATGCGTCCACAAAGTTAATGCCCTGTGCACCAAATACATCACAAATGATCACTGGTTGCATAAGCATGGCATCTTTGGGACCAATGGTCCCTCCCATTCTCTTACGGGTCGGGCACGACCTGATAAAATTGTATGCATCCTTAAACAAGGTAGACCAGTAAAATCTACATTGTAATATCTTCTCAGCGGTCCTCTTCCCGGAGTGGTGTCCTCCTGCTTCCAAGGCGTGGCATAGATTGAGGACACTTCGGCATTCCTCCTGAGGGATACATCTTCTCTATACACAATCTGATCCTTTGAAGAAAAGGAACGGATCATGCTAATGGTAGTCTGGATTCTGACTTAAGTCGTCTATTCTTGGACCAACCCTGAGGAACTTTCTTAGAGACAAGATAGTTAACCAAGTCGGCATACCATGGGAGGAAGCCAATAGCAGAAATTGACTCGTATGGAAGGATTCACTGATTGACTATGAATCAGGGATTTTATCTTGTTCGATACGAGACAGATGGTCGACCACCACAATTTTCGCTCCAAACTTATCTTTAATCTCCAAATCAAATTCCTAAAGTAGAAGTATCCATATGAGAAGATGTGCCTTTGCGTTTTTCTTTGTCATTAAGTACCGAATGGCTGAATGATATGTATACACTATCACCCTAGATCCTAGAAGTAGAGATCCGAATTTTTCTAAGACAAATACTACAACAAGCATTTCCTTTTCTGTCACCATATATTTTTTCTGAGCTAGATCCAAAACCTTGCTTGCGTAGTGAATAACATAAGAGACTCCATCTCTCATATGTCCTAGCATAGCCCCTACTGTAAAATCAGAGTCGTCGATCATGATCTTGAAGGGAAGAGACCTGTCGGGGGCTCGTATGATGGAAGATTTTATGATCTTCTATTTGAGTAGCTCGAAGGCCTCAAGACACTTATGATCTATAATGAACCCATTGTCTTTCCCTAAGAGCTCAGTCAACGGTCGGGCAATTTTCGCAAAATCTTTGATAAATCTTCAATAGAATCCGACATGCCCTAGAAAAGACCGCATTTGTTTTGTGTTGGTTGGTGGCTCGAGTTTATTGATCACATCTACCTTGGCTGGGTCAAACTCCTTCTTGGAGATAATGTGCCCCAACACGATGCCCTCCTTTACCATGAAATGACTTTTCTCCAAGGAGAGCACTAGATTAACCTCCTTACATTTCTTGAGGACTTGGTCCAGGTACGCGAGACAATCATTGAATGAACCACCATGGAATGAGAAGTCATCCGTAAATACTTCCAAGAAATCTCCAATCACTTCAACAAATACCGCAATCATGCAACACTGAAAAGTGTCAGGGGCATTACATTGCCAGAAAGGCATGCATTTGAATGCAAAAGTACATAAACAACAATTAAATGTTGTCTTGTCCTAGTCCTCGGGGGTGATGGCTACTTGATTGTAGCCCGAGTACCCATCTAAGAAGAAAAAATATTCTCTTCCCGCCAATCTCTCCAAAATTTGATCGATAAATGACAGTGGGAAGCGATCCTTCTTTCTTGTGGCATTCAAGCGCATGTAATCCACACAGACGTGCCACGACATGGGTATTCGTGTCGTGATCTCCTCTCCCTCCTCATTGGTGATGATCTAGAGTCCTGACTTCTTCGGGACTACGTGCAATGGTACCGCCCATTTGGTGTCTAAGATGGGATAAATGAACCATGCTCCACACCATTTCTCTATCTCAATCTTAGCCACTCTCTGTAAATTTGGATTCAGCCTACGCTGGAATTCACGGGAGGGTTTAGCATTGTCCTCAAGGTATATATGGTGTGAACAAAGAGCTAGGTTAATCCCTTGGAGATTCGACGATCTCCAACATATTTCCTTGTTGTTTTTCTCTAATACTTCTAGCAGACGGATTTCCTACTCTTCGGTCAGATGTGAGCTGATGATGACCGGAAACTTCTCTTAGATCCCGCAAGGAAGGCGTATTTGAGAGTAAGGGGCAATGGTTTGAGCTCGGGTATATCAAATTTGTCCAAGAAATCTGGCTCCGTTGATGCCGGATCTGGATGTGTTGTGGATGGATCTTGTGTAACTTCATCTACTGCCAACTGAACAACTTCGGGGGTCGGATCGCCAAATATGTGTCGTATTTCAACACACACTGCGTCCAACCCATGTTCCTCACTCTGGGATTATCCTAAAAGAGGTGAGACTACTAACAGGTCTAAATAGACCTCTGAGTCTCCGGGAGTGTAGGACGATGCATAAAGAGTGCCTTCTTGAATGAGCTAGAAGACCAAATATTCGATAATGTCTTCTCTAGATGAGAGTGATTATGTGGTTGGGTTTTGTCTTCATGGCCAGTTGTCGTAACCATGCTACACTCTACCTCTGACTCGGAAGTTCCTGATTCGGTGCCGTATTCTGTATCAAGCCTCTGGAATCTAGTTCGCTTCATTTCTAGTTCAACATCTCCAAATTGGATTCTTCACGAGGTATAGTCAAACAGGGCTCCTGCGGTCCTAAGGAAGGGTTGCCCTAAGATCATCTGGGAATCTTTCCAATTCCTAGGGACATCCATGCCAAGCACAATAAAATCCATCGGATAATTCTGTCCCTCGGTATTGATTACAATGTTCCTAATCTTACCCCTAGGTCTCTTAGGTGATGTATCAATAAATTGAAGTACATCTCTTGACTTCCTAAGAGGTCCCAGATTCAGATGTTCATAAAGTGTTTTAGGCATGAGATTGATAGAGGAACCATTGTCTAATAGAGATCTAGCAAACTTGATCTCATTGATCTGGTCAGTCATAAAGTGTGCACCTATATCTCTCTTCTTCCTCAGAATCTCATTTCTGATTAAACGAGATGTAGTTATGAAGAGGATGTGCTTCTTTGCTCGGCTTGAGTTCTTTCCGTTGACCCTTATAGGTGTGAATCTCACCTTAAGGTATTTTCTAAAAATCAGATATCTTTCTATCATCTCGTTTAGGGACAAAGTGACCTTGACATTTTCTTTGTAGATGCGGGCCATCTCTTCGTGATTTTTTTTGTTTTCTAAGTTTTCTTCTTTCCAACCGTTAGAGCACAGGGGACATGGATTGAGTGATAAGGAACCGAGACATCACTATTATTGAAACTAGAAGTTTGTACATGACCATGACTGAGACTAACATTTGGACTCTGAGTTCATGATTGGTAAAAGAAAATGACACTTGTGACTGTGGGGGGTGCTGCTGCCGTGAGTCCTCATCTCTTGACTCAGACTCAACTGACTATGAGGTGTTGTAGTGCTCCGGTGTGGGGGTTGGTGGTCTCTCTCTCTCTCTCTCTCTCTCTTCTTCTTCTTCTTCTCCAGATGTATGTTTAGGTGTGGACAATAGGGCTATGTCACTGCGTTCCTTTACTCGACCGGGCATGGTTACAGTCTTTCCTCTCCTGAGATAAATACGATTCGTGTCATTATGCGAGAAGTTCTCGTATTCAGGTAAAGAATATTCTTAAATTATTACCTGATCTTTGTGTCCAAGATTATTAGGATTAGCTTGGACTTGAGAGGGAATCATAGTTTGTGGTGCATTGCACTCATCTCTCCACCTAGAGAGTTGATTGATATCAACTCTCCTATCATAAAGTTCATCCAGCACCTGCCGGAGTTCTTGAGAGATTGAAGAGGAACACCCCTAGCCTTGCCTGGCCTGGGGTTGCGGGTACTACTGGTTGAGATGGAACTAGCTTACTGACCCTAGTGCTGGTACTGTTGCTGCTGTTGCGGGTTCTGGTAACCCGAATGGAACTGCTGGTATGGTCCTTACTTCTTGATGAATCCCTGATTCTCACTCTTTATTCTTTTATTTTAGCTCTTTTTCTTGACAAAACATCATGTAAATATTTGTAAATGTAATAATTTAGCAAATTGCATGCATGTGATAGTGTTGCATATTTAGCAAGCACCTTTGTGCAAAAATAAAATAATAAAGGAAAAGAAAAAGAATGATGTATTTAGAATATATAAAGAGTGACCCAAACCCCAAGAGAAGTTCAAGCCTTGACCTGGTCGCAAAATAAAATAAGTAGAGAGAGATAGGGCTCACCTTGTATTATACCTATATTTGTACATACCTATTGTTGACAAAATAAAACTAACTCATTTACAACCTTGTATATATTCCTAAAAATAAATACAAAATAAAATAAACATATTAAAAATAAAAACAAAAATCCTCCACTCAATGTATAAAATACACTTGTATATGTTACATTCCCTATTTATTATATATATGTAAATAATTTCTAAAATAAAATAAAAATTACTTATACTCCTAAAAATATTTGTAAATAAATAAAATATAAAATAAAGGAATTTGTGTAAAAATAATAAAAAAATACTTGTACATAATACATAAGTATATCATACTTGTATATAATACTATATATTGTATATATACTAATTTATTTTTATAAAATAATTAAAAATCATAGAAAAATAGTTTGAAAAATAATAAACATTTTTTTATTTTATACACTTTTTGTTTTGAATTCATTTTCTATTTTTATTGAATTTGTAATTATTTTGTAAATTTCAATTTTCTGATTGGTCTGGGCATTTCGTTGACCTCCGGTCAACAACTCCTTCTAGCCGGGTCAGACCCGGATCCCTCTCGTCGGACCTCCTTCTCCCCATTTCCCAGCCCGACTCCAGCCGCCTCTTTCCTAGATTTCTCGCCCGAGCCTCCTCTTAGGATTTGTGATCCTCGCGGATTCCTAGGAAGGCGTGGATCTTCCTAGGGTTGCGTGCTCCTGCTCGATCTTTTCAGACTCCTGGAGTTGGCTATAAAAGCTCTCATCCGCCTTCTAGCACGGCAGCTCGTGCCTCGCCCCTTCCTTCACCCCTAGACACCCCTCGTCAAGTGACAGAAGCTTGGAGGCATCTTTGGATTGGAGTTTGGTGTTCTGAAGCCGCAGCTCAATCACGTGGCCGGAGAGCTCTGCCGTGTTTAGCCTCCTCGCCCACCGTAGCGAGGTTGAGGCCAAGACCCGACCTCCCACCTCCGCCTGTCCCTGCTGAGCACGTTAGTAGCTTCAGGTATCGCCCATATCCACTGCATTGCTCATTTCATTTCATCTTCTCATTTCACCGACGTCCACCTGCTCTGATCGACTGGTCGGAGCCCCATTCCCTACATCTATTTGCTTCGATCGACGCTTCGTATCACCATCCACCTTCCTGCGTACCCTGTTCCCCCTTAGACTTGACATTCAAGTCGAGATTAAGGTCGAGACCTCCTCCCTCCACTTTCGCCGAAGGTCAAACCCCATTTCCCTACGCTTCTCTGTGTTTCACCAAGTAATATCCCGACCGGAGAGACCCCTCTGAGTCGCTCTACTCTTTGCAGGTACCCATGCGTGCGATGGAGACCATCTGAAGCCCCAACTGCTCAGGCAGAGCCGCCGCAGGAGGAGCCACAGTGTCCCGCTCATCCGACCGCTGGCTCCTTCATCAGAGCATTCCACAAGACACAGAGCACGTCCACGACCTTGCTGGACTCCTCCGAGCCTTCATCGGAGTGGGGGATCTTCTTCCTTGCTCAGTTGAAGTTCACCCTCAGCGAGTTCATCCAGGACCCCTTTCCACCGTCGATCAAGAGCTCATCCCCAAGTTTTGATCCATGTCGTACATCCATGCCCTACTCGTAACGGTCGATCAGAATATGGGAACGATCTGCGCCGTATGTCCACGCCACTTCCAGATCCGTCAGATCCGTACTGTAGCAGCCAATCTGCACCGCACGTCCCTGACCATATCTGAACCGTCAGATCCTTTTCAGGGGACAATCGGAGTCGTTCGAGTCCCTACGCGCATCAAACGTGTCCGGGGGGTATATTTCCTTTCAATCCTTGTTTGTTTTCACATTCCCTTTAGTCCAGACAATAAATATGGTAGTTTAAAACATTTGCATAGCGGATCTCATAGTTTTTAAGATCTCCAATTTAGTCTTGTTTGTTTGAACTCACGTGTTGTCCCACGTGCCTTTGTGGGTTATTTGCATTATACACCCTACATTTTATGGATGTTATGAATTGAATGGAAAGTTTCTAGTATTTGCATTTATACCCATGCGTACCTGGCGCACGTGTCTTGCGCGTGTTTACTTGGGCTTTTTGCAACTTGGGCCCTGTAATTTTTATTTGTGTTATTGTTTGGCCTCCTAGCTTTGTTTTAATTACAAGTAGGTCTCTGTGAGCTGCCAGCCTTTTATTTAAATTAATAAATATCAAATTAATCTAAAAAATTCGCTAAAAATTATTGTTAGTTCCTGTTGACATGTAATATTTATGATAAATTTTGTGGATTAATTTCATTATATTTCCTATTTTTGAAAAATCTAAAACCTCTAAAGTGTGTCATGTTTTTTCTAAAAACCCATAAAAATTCAAAAATTTGATTATGTCAGTAGTATTTTTGTTTTAAAATCCCTTATAAAAGCCTTAAAAAATTATCATTTCAGTTACTGTTTGTAGCATTTTATTTTTAGTTTTTCATAAAATTGCTCCCCAAGATTTTAGAGTATTTTAAGTAATTTTAAATTGCAATTTGATCATGGCTGTGCACTATTTGTAGTTTTATTCACTGGTTGATTTTTATAAATTATAAAAATATTTGCGAAACCCCAGAAAATTACCAAAAACACTTTAAAAGATAAAAAATCCAAAAATATTTTTATATTAATTTTCTAAGCATTTTGGTTATAAAGAAAAATACAAAAAGATTTGTGTGTGCCTTATTTTCTCGTTTGCTTGATTTTGTTCTTTTATTCAAAATTACAAAAAAGTTTGCAAAATTAAAACCACCAAAAGTAGTGTGTTTCCTTTCTGAACTTTGACTACTTCATACATTTTCGTGCTCCTTGTGTTCAACCTTGGTTGCTATACCATGTAAAAATAATAGCGAGTCCGATTACATTTTGTGTGATTGATTGTTTTATCTTGATTGAGTGGCTTTTATTCTTCTTGATAGACCGAGCTTAGTGATTCGGATCGTAACAATCCTTTGATTATTTGTTTACTTGACCCGAGTGACTGGGCCTGTCAACACCAATGTTAAGGCTGATAGTCGGGATGAGACTGTGATGGATGAGGGTTCTAAGTTGAGTTGGATTCATGTCGATTGACGAGGTCAAGGTTGTACCAAACTTCATTGATCTCCATCACTTGCGAAGGTTCCTCATAAATTGTCTAAGTGGAGGTTTCTTCAATTTGTTGGGAGAAAACTTGATCTCCACCCTAGTTGATCTGTTGCCCTACCCCTTTCCCTTGAATACAATAAATCTGATGTATGGGAACATGGATTAGTTAAGGCAGGTATATGTATCTTAGATACCCTTCTAGCTAATTCCTCCATCTACTTAGGCAACTTAGATAATTTCACCGTATCGGTATATTTATGGAGTTCGTCCACCTTCTTGTAAATCTGTTCGACCACCGTTAGTTTATCAGCTATGAACCCCATGTCGGTACTTTGGTTGATGGAAAGATTATTCATAGTCTTCTCCCCCTTCTCTGAAAGAGAGTGAAAGGGGGTTGGGCATGTAGGCCCAGCTTGTGGTTTGCGCACAACTCCTGTCTGCTAGCTTCTCCAACAACTTGCAGGCAGTGTCCTCGTGACGTCCCATATAGCTTCCTCCACAAGAAGCACTAACTAACCCTTGCATTTCTTGGTTCAAACCATTGACAAGACTTTGGACCAGAATCATCTTGCTTATGCCATGCCATGGGATTAATTCTACTCACTGGGTAGAATTTCTATAAGAACAGAGTCTTGAATGTAGCCCATGTTGAGATCACCTCTCCTAAGTTCTTCACCAGTATGTCGCCTTATCAGTCAAGGCGAAGGGAGCAACTCTCAACCTAATATAGTCCTGAATAACTATAGGGTGGGAGATGTTATCACAGGCTAGTTCGAAGTCTCGGAGAAAATAGTAGGGCTCTTCATGGTTGTTTCCTCCGAACTTGGGAAGCAACGCGAGGAAATGTGATTTGTGTTTGAACACATCCTCAAGAGGAACTGGTCTCAGCCAGTTGTAATCCTCATCAAGTTCCGGGAGGTATATGTCTTCCATAGCGACTTCTTCCTAATCTACATCTCCTTGTAGTTCGGTTAATCTAGCTCTGAGTAGTTTGTTCAGTTGTTCCGCAGCGGTTATCAGGGTCAGGATCGCTACCATTGGGTCATTGTTGTTATCCTCCTCACCATGATTTTCTCTTGGAAGCCTTTTGTTTTCCTCTTCACCTTTAGATGTAGATAAGTCTAAATTAGATACACATGTAGAAGGTTTGAGAGATCTAACAAAGATGAAAGTTTCTTTGACAAGAAGAGAATTAAAGAGGGATAGTCTGGGATCGACTAAACCCTAAGAGTGACTTATTGGTGTTGGTCTTGGGAAGAGGGTTGTCTCATGACCAAGTGGGCTCGAGAAGAGGGTCATCTCGAGCATGAGGAGACATGAATTCTAAGGGCTTACATGAAGTATTCATAGAATCCGAACTAAAATCCCAGAGAAATCCATCTCGAATGTCAAGAGAATCGATAAGGGTATGATGGTCGAGTCAGGAGAGAGAGAGAGAGAGAATAAACACATAAAGCAAACACAAATAAAACTCGTAGATTTACCCACTCGACATTGTGAAGGCACGTTAAAGTTCAATCGATTATCTTTTCAATTTTAATTTAATGACAAAATAATCTTTGAGAAGATTAAGCAAATCTTAGGTTTTGGAGAGTGTCACAAAGACCGGCCCTAATTCATACAACTAGTTGCACATACTTTCATCCGGGTGTAAGTACGAATCAAAGAACATCTACCTGTATTACTTCAAGATGGTGCCTTACATGTTGTCCTTTAACCACCCAATCTGCTAAGGGAGACCGTAGTTCCCTCATTGAGAAGTAGCCAATCGTTTTTAAATTCAGTAGCCTGATTGAGGCTCTCATGTTTTGGTTCTACCCTAAGTGTGCGATTCTTTTTCCTACAAACAATGAGTGGGTTTCTTTCCACCGGAGACAAGGTTAATTTTATGTTAATTGTTTTACAGTCTCCTTGGTTAGTAGTCTCGATTTTAATTTAAGGTTATCACTCGAGTCTTATGTAAGCACATAAAAAATCATGCCTAACGAGCACTCTTAATTCCTTTAAATCATAAGTTGTAAAACTGAGGTAGAAAGGATCGAGAAAGCTTATGTAAGCGAGAACTCATTGGTGCATGCTAAGAAGAAGACTTATAGTGATTCCCCGCATTCTTCATGTGGGATTCAATATAAGGAATTAAAATTTACACTAAATGATATGTACAATGAAAACACCCTAAGAAGATAGTTCTATTAGCGGGAGGAATTGATTTAAAATTTGGCTAATGTTGAACGATCTATAACATGTATAGTTAGTGAAAAAAGTGTGGCCTAAATATTACGAGCACAATAAAAAACAAGTGACTTAATCTACCGTATGTGCACCTAATTTCTACGCCACTCAAGTCGGGTCCCAACCGCACAAAAGGGATTGATACAAACCTGACACACCACAGAGAGTCCGACCCAAATATTACAAAATTAGGGTTAAGAAAGACCCTATAAATAATGTAGAAAATAAAAACTAATATAAGCTCTCTCTCTCTCTCAACAATAAAATAAGAATCTTCTCCGTAGGTCCTTAAATTTTATCCAAAAATCGCTCTGAGTTATCTGTGAAGAGAGAACTAGCAGTTAGTATCTGTAGTGAGAGAGAAATGCAAATAAAGATAAAGAAAATTTAATGCAAAAATAAAATGCAAAACAACAAAAAACAACACAGAAATTAAATTCACAATTATCAATTACAGAAATTGATCTAAAACCCTAAAAATACGCATTTCCCCGGCAACTACGCCATCTAATGAACGCAGATTTCACCTCTTTAAAAAATCGATAATTGTAGTACAGGAGATGAAAAGCGATCTATTAAAAATCACAATCTTTGAATGTTGTGGAGTATTTTTTTACTAAATAATTCTACCAAGGTCGAACACATGGAACAATGATTTTCAATTGCATGATTTTTAAATTAATTTAAATAAATAATAATTTCTGTGTCAGGAAATAAAAAGAAACTAAGGAAAAGAATGTGATGATGAAAATGTAATGCAAAGCAGTAGATCCCCGGATATGTGATTTTATAATTTCGATCCTCAATTAAAATAATAAAATATTCTCAACAAGATCGCGGATCAAAAGAGATTAATGTACAGAAAGATTTATCGAATCGAATCCAAGCTATAGGCTAACTGGTCAATATATCTGAGATTAATCTTGCGATAAAAAGATCATTTGTTGATTTGATTCCAAATATTTCTGTGATTTAATCCTCAAAGAATAATCACTTATAATGCTGAATTAAATCGCATAATCTGTCCTTGAATGAGCCTAAAAAATAATCAACAATGATCACGACAGAATCTATCAAATTTGATCACCTCAAATGAATTTCAATCTCATAAAGTATGAATTAATGCACTGCAAAGATTATTTCTCAAATATTATCAAAGATAATCACAAGATAATAAACCGGATTCAATCTCCTCAGAAGAGTCCATGCATATGAAATTAAGTCTTTCTCAAGATAAATAGCGCAAAAATGTCAACAATTCACCCTACAAAGATCAAATTGAACCTTAATTAATATTCGCCAATAGAGAGCTCATGAACAAAATATAAAATATATAAAATGAAAGAGCACAGAATAAGCTTCAAAATGACATATTGTGCATTAAAGATGGAGCTTGTATGAGGAAGATATGTAATAAACAAACTATAGGGACCAAATTGCAATAAAATTCAAGTTTTTATTCTCAATTCAGTACTTGGAGGACTTATCACAATTACTAGAAACCGTTTAGGTGTAGATGTAATGAACCCAAGGCACCTGCATGGCATGTGGTTTTGACGGCAGGTCCCTTCTGCTATTCCGGAGGAGGCTAGAGGATGGAGTGCAAATTTCCTGTAGGAGTGCATGTGCCTCATGTGCCCTTGTTGGAGCGGGATCCTTCTACATCTTTTGAAGAGGGAAAGGGCCTGCATGCAAATTACCCACTGCATGCGTGCAGTGCATGTGCCGGGGAAGGTTTGGTGCAGAGGCTCTGGTTCGGGTGGAGGTGAAGGCTTGGAAGCCCGAGCTTACATGTGGCATGCGGAGGGAGCTTCGGCCACTCGAGCCTCGAGGCTTGGGCCGAGGCTTAGAATATAGCGACATGGCAGATCACAAGGCATCAGATCAAGGCTTGGGGCCCGATTCGATGGCTGCGGGGGTGGCGACGACGGACTCGACTGAGGGGCGACCTGGCGAGGAGGTGCGACACATCGAGATGGAGGGGGACATCAGGGTTGTTGAATGTGGCAGAGAGGCATGGTTGTGTTCCCTGCAAGGGTAAATGAAAACCAAGAAAGGAAGGAGGGGGTAAGGCTCTGTGCGGATGCGGGGAGCAGAGCTAAACTCCGGTCTTAGTGAGGGCGGAGGTGAAGTGGATCTGGAGGACAGAGGAGAAGGTGACGAGGGAGATTGTGGGGACCTGGGAATTAACTAAAATTGATGGTGGACGGTAGAGTCGATGGTCAATTGATGAAGGAGCTAGAATCTACTGTCCTTGCTTGAGCGTCGTGGCGATAGGGGACACGAGCTCCACAACTCATAGAAGTTGCTCCACGACCGGGAAGTAGCTGTAGATTGCACCTATTTTCACCTCGTCGTGGCTCGTCAGGGATGTCGCCCACTGCTGTCACTTTGGGCCAAGAACATAGTTAGAAGGAAGGTCAGATAATGGTGGATGTCTCGATCTGGTAGTGGTGTCTTAGGTTTTATAGGAGAGGATATATGGGTGACAATCGGTGGAGCGGAGTGAAGGCGATGGATGTCGATTGATGGAAGTTGTAATGGAGGAGTAGTTACATGCAAGAGGTGTTGATAAGGGTTACGGTGGTGGTTTGATGTTGATCAGAGGCGATGGGAGTGAACATATGAAGAGGAGGAGGCATATCAAGGAGGAGCTGCTATGAGAGGTGGACTGAGATGGCTGAGCAACAGGGCTGGTGGAGAGATGAGAGAGGTCGGAGGAGTCACAGGTGAGGCAACAACGTCGGTTGGGGAGGAGAGGGGGAAGGTCACATGCCACACACGTGCATGGGAGGAGGAAGATGGCACGTGCGAAGCACATGACCTAGAGAGAGGGTGAAGTAGAGAGGGAGAAAGGAGGAGAGAGGGAAAAAGAAAGAGGGAAAAATAAAGGGAAAATAAAGAGATGAAGGCAATAAATAAAAGTAATAAAAGTAATAAAAGTTAATAAAATAATTAAAATAAAAGTTAAAATAAAATTAAGAATAAAAGTAATAAAAACTAAATAAAGATAAATAAAAATCAAAGAAAAATCAGAAAGAAATAGTAAATGAAGTCAAAAGAGGTCAACTATACAAAGCGTATTTTTGGAAGTACTCTATATATTATAAAATATCACATTTTGTATTTTGTAATAACTTTTTGTATTTTTTTGATTTTAATTAGTGGATTAATTTATATATAATATATACATAATTAATATAATTTTCATGGATTTTATGGGTTAGAAATATAAAATAAAAACAACAAAGATAAAATATGCACAAAATATAAAAAGTTAGATTTCGTGGTCTCTCTTGATTTTCTGATTTATGGATTTTAATTCTTTATGATAAGTTAATCAATTAATTAAAGAATGTTTTAGAGAAAGAATTAGGTTAAAATACTTTATTTTTATACATAAAATAATAGGCTCAATTCAGGTCAAAAACAAGGCTTATTTATTTACAGATTTTAAATTCTAAATTAAGCACAATTAGAAAATGATAATAAACCAATTTTAAGGGCTTTAGTTAGTGAATTATTAAAGGGATTTTGCTAAGATATCCATATAAAGTAGATGAATCATGGATTCATCAGGGATCAAAATGAGTGATGAATAAAAAAGGAACAGGGACTCGGCCTACCTATACTTAGGCTGAGAAGAGCCTAAGTATAGAGATATGAAGATAAGCTGGAGAGACCCGAGTTGAATAATCAAAGAGACTCGGATCCCCCTATACTTAGGCTGAAGAGAATCCTAAGTATGCTAATATGGAACCAAGGATGGGGAATCGAGACACCGGTTAGGGTTGGATGAATTATAGTGATGAAGTGAATCTATAGAGAAGAATAATGGAGTGTAGGCTTAACGGGAGTGGTATTGAAAAAATTACAAACAAGGCTCAGTATAAGCAAATAATACCCTTCTAATTCACTAACCCGCACATGAAGATCAATGATTATTGGTTATTTTATCTTGCCAGTTTTATTGGTGATCATCCAAAATAAAAGTTCATTTTGCAAAGTTTAATGTTGGGTTTTTGTACATAAAATAATAGGCTCAATTTGGGTCAAAACAAGGCTTATTTATTTACTAATTCTAATTTAAGCACAATTAGTAAATGTTAATAAACCAATTTTAAGAGGTTTAGTTAGTGAATTATTAAGGGAATTTTGCTAAGATATCAATATAAAGTAGATGAATCATGGATTCACCAGGGATTAAAATGAGTGATGAATAAAAAAGGAATAGGGACTCGGGTCCCCCCCTATACTTAGGCTGAGAAGAGCCTAAGTATAGAGATATGAAGTGAAGCTGGAGGGACCCGAGATGATCAATTAGAGAGACTCGGTTCCCCCTATACTTAGGCTGAGGAGAAGCCTAAGTATGCTGAATATGGAGCTAAGGATAGGGAATCGAGACACCAGTTAGGGTTGGATGAATCATATTGATGATATGAATCTACAGAGATGAATAATGGAGTGTATGCTTGATGAGAATGGTATCGAATAACTCACATATAAGGTTCAATCTAAGCAAACAATACCCTTTTAATTCACTAACTCACACATGAAGACCAATGAGTATTGGTTATTTTATCTTGTCATTTTTATTGGTGATCATCCAAAATAGAAGTTCATTTATGCAAAGTTTAATGTTGGGTATTGGGCACTACCCTAGGGATGCGTCCTCACCTCTCAACAAGCATAATCCATCCTGCGTACAATGGTGGGGTTTGTTCTCCCATAATGCAAAGTGAAATTTACTCCATTTTTATTAAGGTTGACTTGCATAATTCAGTTCTAATTTTAAGCTTACTTTGTCACTGAAATTAATGTGAACACACAATCAAGAAATCAAAATCTACCGCCTAGTCCCGATTCCATTGAATCCTAAGTAATAAATCAAGATAGAGAAATCGAGAAAAGTTGATGGAAACTGAAATCATGATGCACACCCAATAAAGAGATGCTTACATCGCTTCACAACTTTCTCCATGTGTGATGCATGACTGAATTTAAATCTAGCATTACATGTGTGCAAGTTGAGAAAAGCCGCACTAAACATGCTTCTATTCATGAGAAGAAGTGAGTTGATTTTGGCTAAGTAAAGAGATGCTTAAGTGTGTATCATTGAATCTATGGAGATGCATGAATCTCCTAGATGCTAAGTGTGTCCTAACTATGATTAAGCACATAATAATATGAAATAAATCAAGCTTGAAGGGTTGCGTGCCTAACCTAGGTCAAACACTCAAGCGGAGCCCACCTGAGCTAGGGGTAAAATAGGCTCCACACACCACATAATGTCAAGTGTCCTTATTACATTCACGAGCCCTCCAACAAGGATCGCTAGAAATACAATTATTACATATAATATACAAATGAATGAAATAATGTTAATTAAATCTCTCGACTTCTTTAGAGGTGCTTCTAGACTCCTCGCAGCGCAAGCTTCTGACTCCTCGCCCCTGCATCTCCTAAGTGTCCTCGATCCTTGCAGGCCCTATCACAACAGCCATGCATTAGATATATAATCAATAAATATTATTAACACAAATAACATCACAAGACAAAATGGTGACCTAGATGTCAAAATCATCAACTTAATTAAATATCAAATCTAATAAATAAAAAGATAAGTCATGTCCCTAACAACGATGTCATCTGATGAACCGTTGAGTGGCATTATTGATAATATCAAATGTAGAACTCAATGATCTATCAAAAATCGAGCCCGAATTATCTCCGTGACGATGGGCTCGATTTGATTTAAAATATTTCAACCTAGGAAGTCCAGGGTCAAACTCAGGGACACGAGCTATCTTAATGACTAGTTAGACTCTAACACCTAGATTAAGAGATTATTAATTTATCTTGATCAACAATGCACACAAATATGAAATAATACGATGCAAAAACATGAATACGAACAGGATGCATTTTTATGGAAATTTATGCAAGTTTAAATGAGGTGATAAAATGCAACATAATGAGACAATATGCAAACAAATATAAACATGCATAAATATTCCCCTAAATGAATCAATTGATTAAACAAGGCATAAGTGAATAATTTCATTAACATTCAATGCATCGAAAATAGTCCCAACTACATAGAATGGCATTTAAGTAACAAAGAAATTGACACATCATATTTTAAATTAAGCATATTATTTAAAGTATCAAAACATGTAAATCATGCCACTGTATAGAGCATTAAATAAGCATCACAATGCAATTGAAATCACCAAAAAAGGAGTTCACATGCTCAAGTTATAAAGAAAAGAATCTAGGGAGATAACTGAATGAAACCATACATAAAATATTTACAGAAACATCACAAACAGGTCCTTGTGGGGTGTTTTTGCAAACATGTAAAGTTGGAGGGGCTTCATTGTAAATAACCATGCTTACGAGGACTAAAATGTAATTATTAGGAACAAGTAGGGCCCCTGCTCAATTTATCCGAGTGCGCCGTGTAAGGAATGTGTGCTCATGACCTGTATGCATTTTTGGAGAAGTGTGCCGGCATAGCTGCAAATATCCCAATCCCTTACTCGTTGTGCACGCACGTGGAGGCTCGAGCCGAAGCGTGTACCAGGGTAGGTGGCTTGGGCCACGTGGCGGCTCGAGTGGCTTCAGACAAGGGTTGGTTCCTCCGATCCTGTTGGTTCTGCAACTACGGCTTGGGATGCATCTAAGCTACCAGTAGCTTCACCCAACCCCTTTCTTTGTGGTTACAAGGCAGCGATGGATGTGCTTCGGCAAGGTAGTCTGGGGTCCTCCATTGCACTCTGAGCACTTTGAAGGTCTAACAACCACCCCTGACCGCTGGCGAAGATCAAGGAGGCGCTAGGGACTAAAGGAGGTTCCCAGAGTGAAGAAACAGAGCCTCATTGGAGCTTAGGATCTAGAACAACGACTCATCCAAAGCTCCAGCCAGAAGGGAATGACATGCAAACGTTAGTTGAAGCATAACCGAAGCGTACGAAGCAGCCGTGTACGTGAGATGAGTAGAATGAAGGCATGAGAAGCGAAGAGGTTGAAGGCCCGATGGGTTCCTCCGTCGTGGTGGCGGAGGAATGGGGTCTGAGTGGTCCTAGGGCCGGAGAAAGGGAGGAGGTGAATGGAGGCCAACGCATGGATAAGGGTTGTCCAGCGAAGGTGTACATGGGTTCAATTGAAGGTGAGGGTAATTGTGCAATCCTAATTAACTAAGAGAGAAACAAGGACAAAGGACAAGGAAGGACTTAGCTGGGATTGAAGAGTATCACCTGCAAAAGGAGGGGCTTGGGCTGAGCTCATGAAGGGGCTCCGGTCTTCGCTGAACTCCCCCAGCTAATGGGAGTAGCTCGAACATCTATGGCATGGGCTTAGGCCATGGTCACACCTGAGGTAAACCTCCATGGTCGGACCTCGATTAATACTCACCATGTCACAGGGAGGAGAAGAAGCCTAGGAGGGACCTTGCACGAAGGGTGGACCAGCGTGAATGGAGCATGTGGAGGTGGTTTTGAGGAGGGAGACATGCAACTACATGAGGTGGGGCGTGAGAATTGTAACCATCGTTTCTAGGTGTACATGAGGCAGAACGTGAGCGAGGAAATGGTAGCATGTGAAGAATATCTAGGGGTGGTTCAGAAAATGGGAGAAGGTGGGGGTCATTGAGGTTGTTGCTAGGAGAGGGATGACTACGGAGGTTGAAGGCAAGTCCAGAATCGTTGGATCTCACGATCGAACGATAAAGGAAGGAGCATGAGTGGAGGACTCAGATATGATCCGTAGATCATATCAAAGGGTTGAGGGGCATGCGGGTGTGAACGACTAGGAGATTGGATCCATCAAATGGATCCGATAATGGAAATAGTGAGCGGGTGGAGAAGAAGAAGCGGGGCCACATGGGTCTACCAGAGGGAGCCACATGGCCCAATAGGAAAATAGAAAAAGTGAAAAATCAAGAAAAATAAAAACAAATAATTACAAGCTTCAAATGAAAAGTATAAAGTATGAAAGTTGTAGATCTTTTTGAGATCTACAAGTTTCATATTGAACACAAAGTCAAAATAGATCAAATACACATAGATAAAATTTTGTAAGTACTTTTAAAGAATTAAAAATACTTATTTTAATTCCTTTTGAGATTTTGTATTTTAATTTAGAATCAAAGTCAAAATAAAAAAATAAAAAAATATTTTTGGAGGATTTTTAATTTCTAGAAAATATAGAAAATAAAGGCATAATAATATAATTATTTAAATACATTAATTAGGGTTAATTATCTATATAAGGTCAAATATTAATTAATGTAAATTAGGATTAGATTTTATTTATAGTTTAAGTAAGATGGATAATAAATAATAATTGTGATGATAAATCATGGATTTATCAACTATGACCGGGTTAACTGAGGAAACTGTTACAGACTACAAAATAGAGAAGAAGGAAGCAAAAAAGGGTGTAAGTGAAGCTAAGTAGAAGACTTATGAAGTTTTGTATAAAAATCTTGACTCGATGGAGCACCATAAGGATATATTTAGATTGGCCAAAGTAAGAGAAAAAAGACCAAAGATCTTTCTCAAGTGAGATGCATCAAGGACGGGGAAGGACACGCGCTTGTTACTTAAAAGAATATAGATACTAGATGGAAGCAATATTTCCACAAGCTTTTCATTGGGGAAGGAAATAAAGAGATTATTTTGAGAGATCTTGCCGGTAGCGAATGTTACTTGTCATTCAAGCTATAGACAATAATAGAGGAAGGAAGAAGAGGAGGCCTTAAAGGTAATGAAACCTGGGAAAGGGGTAGGACCTGATGACACTCCTGTAGAGTTTGGAGAGTTCTAGGTGAACAGTGCTTTACTTGACACACAAACTTACTCAATGTTATTTGACGAAGCAAGAAAGTACTCGAAGAATGGAGGAGGGGTATTGCAGTACCTCTTTATAAGAATAAAGTAGATATTCAAAATTATTTGAATTATAAAGATATTAAACTAATGAGTCATACTATGAAAATTTGAGAATGCACGATTGAAAGAAAGTTGAGGTAAGTTGCCAAAGTAATTGAAAACCAATTTGGATTCATGCTAGGTCGCTCAGTTATTGAAGTTATCCACTTGTTGAGGAGAACAATGGAGATTTATAGAACTAAAAATAAGAACCTCCATATGATTTTTATTGATTTGGAGAAGACTTATGATTCACTCCCAAGGGAGATGTTGAGAGTTTTGGAGAAGAGATAAGTACATGCCATATATATTAACCTTATCAATGTTCTCAAATTTCACGAAATTTCGCTGAAATTTCCTTTTCGACACTCCTCCAAAATTTAAAGCGAAATCTCGATATGGACCCGTCCTTCACAAATATAGGTTGATTTTGACCGAAATTGGTGAAATTTTGAAATTATTTTGTTTTTTCCCATCTCGAAATGAAATCGAAATTGAGATTTAAAACGTTGAACCTTATAAAGGATATGTATGATGGGACTTCATCTTGTGTAAGGATCCAGTCAGGGAAGACAGACTATTTTAACATCAACACCGGTCTGCATCAAGTTTCAACTTTGACTCCATTCCTCTTTGCTTTGATTATGGACGAGTTGACTAGTTACATTCATGATGATATACCTTGGTGTATGTTGTTTGCCGATGATATTGTGTTGATTGACGAGACAAGAGATGGAGTAAATGAGAAGCTAGAAGTTTGGAAACATGCCTTAGAGACTAAAGGATTTCGTATAAGTAGGGCTAAGATTGAGTACATGGAGTGCATATTTGATGGAAACAATGGCGAGGGACTCGAAGTGAAGATTGGAGACAATAACATTCAGATGAAATATTCTTCAGATATTTGAGATATATTTTGCAACAAGATGGGGAAATTGATGGGTATGTTATTCATATAAAAAATGCAAGTTGGCTAAAATAGAAAGGATCCTCTACTGTTCTTCGTGACAAGAAAATCCATTTGAAAGTTAAAGGAAGATATTACAAAGCAACCGTGAGACTTGCCATGCTCTATAGATCAGAATGTTGACCTGTGAACCATAAACAAGTGCAGAGAATGACACCAGTAGAAATGAAAATGCTTAGGTGGATATGTGGTCACAAGAAAATTCAGATTCAGAATGATGCGGTCAGAAGGAAAGTTAGTGTATCTCCAATAGAGGATAAGACGAGAGAAAACCGCTTGAGATGGTTTGTCTATTTGTAAAGGAGATCGATTTATGCACCGGTTAGAAGATGCGAGATTTGGAAGGTTGAGTCGGTTAAGAAAGGGCGAGGAAGGTCCAATAAATGTTGCAATGAAACTATTCGAAACGATCTTAGTTAGTTGGATTTAAGCACGAGAATGACCCAAAATAGATATGAATGGAGGCAAAAACTTCATGTTGCCAACTCTACTTAATTGTTGGAGAAAACTTTGTTGTTGTTGCGTGCCTTTTGAGATTTTGCATTTACAATTATGCCTCTACCTTTTTTGCAATAACACGTGTGCCCTTGTATTATTACAAAATGCATCGTACCACCCTTTCGTTGATATAAAACATGGCATAACTTCGATAGTCAATCAAAAAACTGAATCTATACTCTCGAGACAACCTTCTGCAACTCTTTCTTCTGTCTCCTGATCTCATCAATACACGAAGAGAGATAGGACCAACGCCCTTCATCCTGCGGGTGCTAGGCTTTTTCTTTACATTGTCAACCTCAGTTTACTCTATCACAAATAGGTTTTTGTATGCTTGTGCCCCTCTTAGATTATGCAATTGCAGGTACGCCCCTATATTTTATCAATGAAAGGATAACACACTGCGAATTTTATAAGAATACAAGGATACAATTAATATTTAAACTTCTCCTCCTTAATGTATTATCATTTACAGCTGAGAGTGAGTGAGATTATACAGGGCCATGATTACTCATTTTGGTGAGAAATCGGTAAAAAATATAATTATATGTTCTCTTGTATGTTTGTTTTCCTAATGTTGTGTCGATGTTGGGACTTCCCCATATTTTTTCACAACGTTAAAAAAATAAAGAGATTTCACACCGTGACACCTAAAATCATGTCGGCATAATCTCTATGATTACACACTACCTATATAATCTTACTATATTTAACCCAGATATCCTTGTTCAATGGTATAAAAGTTAGAGAGATTATTGGGGTCATGGTGTAGTTTTCTTAGAAAAACGATCAAATTAAGCAAAGGTCTTCTAGAAACATATTACAACGAAACTGTTGGGAGACGGGCAACAAGCTGCGCCGTCAATCCCTTTTAGATGACAAATCCAATTCTTCGGAACACAAGATAAACACAAGATCAAATTTTATTCGACTAAACACAAGATAAAGAATTGTGAGATGCCAATAGTACAACTAGGAGTGGTTTTCTTCCAAAGAGCATAACAAAAAACATATCCACGTTACATGATAGAACAGCTATGATTCCCAAGTCAAGACACATTGCCTGTTCGGTTCGGGAATAAGCATGAATAAGGATTGGGAATAAGGAGAATAAGGGTCTATTCTTTGTTCGGTTGGAGAATAGGAATAAGGAGAATAAGGTGAAATAAAGGTAGGTAAGGTGAGATAAAGATAGGAATAAGAGTGAAATAAGATGAAATAAGGAGGAATAATCGTATCACGGGAAACCGTGTCGGATGGAGAATAGGCCCCTTATTCCAAGGCCTATTCTCCAAACGAACAGGCCCATAGATGCCTTTTTTGTCGAGATCCCCCCAAACACCCAAATAACCCCAAGGTAGGTGAATGTTTAAAATAATATCGAGTTTAGTAAATAAATATGTCGAGAAACCACAGTTGTACAAGATGTGATTCATGAGTTCCTCATACATAACATCTTACAAAGGTGGCATCTATTAACTAAGATAGGCCTCTTTTTTCTTTCGACCTTGGGTTTCATGTTTATCATGGAAGATAAGCCACATAAAGTATGAAATTCTCGAGTGGAAAGGTTTTTTTCTCCAAAGATTTTTATTAAAAGCCAAAGCTTATACGATGTGGATAAAAGACGATAATTTTAGTTTTTTAGAATGTTTTCCCAATTCTTTTTTTGCATGGAAGAAAATATCAACCTTATCATCAATCAACTTAATTTGTAGTACGATGTCTTTAAGTTGGTTGATTTAATTCTATAATCTTAGAACCACTCGGATGCTAGATAGCCACTTCTTCAAAGAAATCTCTGTAGCAGTTTTTTCGCACGGAAGAGATCACGTCAGGGGATCTATCTAGTAGTGGAACTTACATAAATTGTGCAAGCTAATAGACGAGTATAAAGGAAGTAGAAGAGGTTCCGAAGGTTATGAAATCAAAGAAAAGTGAAGGACCTGATGACATTCCTATAGAAGTATGGAGAGTTCTAGGTGAATGTGGTTAGACTTGGTTCACAAATATATTCAATATTTTTTTAGCAAAGCAATAAATTTCCTAAAGAATAAAGGAGAAGCATCATGGTGCATTTTTATAAGAATAAAGGACACAATCAAACTTATTCGAATTATAGAGGTATCAAACTAACGAATCATACTATGAAATTTAGGAACATTGATCGAAAGAAGGTTGAGGCAATTTCCAAAGTAGCAGAAAATCAATTCTGATTCATGGTAGGTCATGAGACTATTGAAGCTATCCATTCACTGAGGAGAACAATTGAGATTCGTAGAGCTAAAAGGAGAACTCCTATATGATTTTTTTGATTTGGAGAAGGCTTGTGATTCAGTCCCACATGAGATATTGTAGCGAGTTTTGGAGAAAAGACAAGTGCATGCCCTATACATTACCATTAAAAAGGATATATATGATGGGGCTTATTCTTGTATATGGATTCAATCTAGAAATGACTATTTTGGTGTCACCATCGGTATTCACCAAGGTTCAATTCTGAATCCATTCCTTTTCACTTCGATTATGAATGATTTGACTAGTCACATTTCAGATGAGATACCTTAGTGTATGTTGTTCACAGATGATATTATATTGATTATTTTGATTGATGAGATAAAAGATGGAGTAAATGTGAGGTTTGAGGTTTGGAGACATGCCTTAGAGACAAGGATTTGATATAAGTACGACTAAGATTGAATATATGGAGTGTACATTTGATGGAAGTAACGACGAAGGAATTGAAGTGAAGTTTGGAGATGATAATAATCAGAAGAAAGATTCTTTTAGATAATTGGATCTATTTTGCAACATGATGGAGAAATCGATGGAGATGTTACTCGTAGAATAAAGTAAAAAAGAGCCTCTACTATTCTATGTGATATTAAAATTCCTTTGAAAATAAAAAAAAATTACAAAGCAACTGTGAGATGTGCTATGCTCCATGGATCTGAATGATGACCTATGAACCATTGGCATGTGCAGAGAATGACAATAGTATAAATGAAAATGTTAAGGTGGATGTATGGTCATACATGAAAAGATCGAATTCGTAATGAAGCGATCAAAAGGAAAGTTGGTGTAGTTCCAATAGATGATAAGAGGAGAGAAAACCACTTAAGATGATTTGATCATTTGTGAAGGAAGTCGGTTGATGCACTAGCTAGATGTAAAATCCCAGGTTTTAGCACCACAACTTGGTCAAGTTGATGATGATCAAATAGTTGCAGTTCATTTAAAAATTATGAAAAATTCAATTTTGATCTGATTGTATAATAAGAAAGCTTATTGGATGCGTATCGTCGTCAGGATTCCAACGTATTTGAAATTTTATAAATCGGACATCAGATGAATACTATATGATCATTTTAGTGAGGATGGGCCAAGTCTAAAATGGTCACACGGGATTTGAGCGAGATCCATCTAAGGATCCTTCCAATCCCGTTTAAGGGGCTTATAAAACCTCCTTTTTGAGATAATTTCTCTTCATTTGCAAACCCTAGCCACCACCTATGATCTCCCACCTCCCAAGCTCCTTGTACCTCCATCAGAGCATCGCGGAGGTGGCGAATCACCATCATTTTTAGAGTGGAGTTTTCCTTCGTCATCCTTTACACGGTTCTACCATTAGAAATGTAAGATCACCTCTCCCTATTCATGTATTTCACTATTTCATTTATGGGTTTGACCTAAAGAAGGATTTCTTGTGGTTTAAAGGTTGTCGTGGTCATGATGATGTACGAAAATGACTTAGAATAGAGGATTAGAGTTGCACGCGTGAGCACCATATATGTACAGTTTCCTTCCCTTTACTTGTGATTTTATCGCCTTGCATATATCCCATAGACCTTCGTGTCCCTTTGCTGGATGGGTTTCTCCTCTTGGCGTGGAGATATTTTGATTGTTCATGTTCCTAATGAATAAAAGGAATTAAAAGGGAAGTTTGATAAACCAATTTGCATAATAAGTTAAAATAGTTAAAATGAAAGATTGAATGGATGTATTGTTTTAAATGTGCGGATTATATTCATCCCATGAGCTTAACAAGCAATTTAAGATACTCACATGAGAATGTATACGAGTAACGAAATTCGTCCCTCCTATTGTTTTACACGATAAGTTGTCAATCCGGGTTGTTTGAATTTTCCTGAGAAAGGAAGGACCTTTTTTGACTTGTCATACACATGGTTGAGTTTTCCTGTATCCATATATTACCAAATCCTTTACAAACACCGATGTAACAACTATCAATTTTGGACAATTATTCCCAATGATAACTCATGATATAAGGATATTTATTCTCGATTGTCCGTTGTAGAAACATCACCTGGAATTCAAACATCACCTGAAATTCATAAATGACCAATAGATTCTTTGAATTGGATTTAAGATGATATAATGTCCCATCTAAGAATAATGTAACAACTGTTTCGTTTTATCTCATTCCAAAAGTCATGGAGACTTTTTATCTCATTACAAAGCGGTTAACATTAGCATTCATATTTTAAAATTAATTCCAACGTCATTATTACTTGGGTATGAAAAACGTAAAAACAATGGGGATCATGGATGACAGATTAAGGTTAATATATTAGTACATCCACTGGGTTTGTTACCTTAAAAATCATTAGCAACATAAAGGTAAGAATCTTCTATAAATTACAAAGATAATTATACCTTATGATTATCATGTATGGGTGTACGCTTGTGATTGTGTATGAGAGAGAAAGATCATAGTAACATGCGTAATCATTTTGCATAGGTATCTCTATGTGAAACTAACATAATGGACATCTCGTGAAACATGCTATCTATCATTGATGCTTATTATTTCAATTACATATTTTCTAAATGAATTAATATTCATAAAACATAGAGAGTTTATTCTGTACAGAATGTTAACGTTGTTGTTGGACAACTACCATTCAACCCAATCGTTTTAACCAAAATTGAAATACAACGTTTGTTCATGTATCACTGGATAGTTGGAACCAGGAAATAACGATGGAATAAAGGTGTTGATTGTTTAAAGGATATAAACTTTTGAGTGATAGTTATCGATCATGCTTTTAATGACAATTGAAGGTACACTTACAAAAAGATATGCATACCAATATTAACGGATCCAGGTTTAGCAAGTATTATGAGAAATCAAATCTATAATATGTAAATGTCGTTGGAGCATTTTATTATTTACTTTCCTGCTTTACATTCCGAATGTTAATCATGATGTATGAATGTGGCTATTGCTGAGTATCTGGATCTTAGGGAGTTAGGTCCGACACTCCTCCACCAGAGCATGGCGTCACACTAGAAGATGCGAGATTTGGTATGTTGAGCCGGCTAAGAGAACGGAGGAAGGCACGAGAAGTATTGGAATGAGACTATCTGAATTTGGATCTACAGAGAAATACCCAAGATAGATCTGAATGGAGGCAAAGAATCCATATAGCCGACCCTACTTAATGTCGGAAAAAGCTTTGTTGTTGTGTTGTTGTATCTTTGACTCAAAGAGGTTTAACTGATACTTGTATTGTTTGATATATGTTGCTACATCATCATACTCGGTTACGGTGAGCTGTTGGTTAGATGGGGGTTTCTTCCCACCCGGCAAGGAGTTCATCATATATAAACCCACTTTTACCCCCCCCCCCCCCCCCCTTCTTTTTCATTCTTGTGGAGGATACTCGTGATGATTATCATTGGCCTTATAATCCAAAATTGCATTAGCTCAGTGTATATTTTCATAATTTGTAAAATAGCACAAAAATAAAAAAGTAGATTCTACAGACCCCTCTGATCTTTGTAATCACATCACAACTCATGTAATCTTGCTCTAGTTTTCACATTTGCCTCGTTGAAGGATTGAGGTACAATTTCAAGGGTCATGGTGAATCTATAAGGGCTGTGGTGCAACTACAAATTTTATAGGGTTTATGGTATAATTGAACATGACTTTATGGATTATTATGTGAAATCTCAATTTGACACTCAGATCAGCATAGGTTTTAATATTTGGATAGAGTGGAGGGAAGCATGCATGTGTTGATTTGACTGGAGTTTCTCTATTGGCGAGTCCGATAAGGAGTGATTTTATTGCGGGATATGCTGCACAGAAAGCTGCCTCGGCTAAAGTTGCTAAGCATGAGAATACTTGTATTGACAATCAACATGTATCCATTCCTTTTAGTTTTGACACCTTCGGATTCTTGGCTACTGAAACAGTAGGGTTCCTCAAAAGGATCTAAAGAATTATGCATAGCAATGTTATGTTTCCCAGATCTATAAATGTTGTATTTCGAAGAATTGGATTTGTCATCCAAAAGGGATTGACGGCACAGTTCGTTGCCTGTCTCCCATCAATCTCTCTGTAATAGTTTTTGTTTAATCTCTCTGTAATAGTTTTTGTTTGACCTGAAATTTTAAAAATTAGAAACATATTTAACCAGTTTATCAATAATATGAGAGAGAGAATATATGTAGAAATTTAATAGATTTATCAGCCAACAGGGGAGAGAGTGTGTACGGTTTCTTTTTGGTAAACATATATTCAGTGGGATTTTTACACGTGTCTTTTCGAGCTTTTCTGGCAATACTAATACCTTAAACTTTTTTGCAATTACACTAGTGGTCTTATATTTCTACCGAATTCGCCATAGTTATGATAATACACTATTCACATATACTGCTCAACATAAGGGTAATACCGTCAATTTTGTAATAATATAGGGGTACACGTATACTTGACGAAACATTAGGTACATTTATTACAGCGAAAATTCAAAAGGGCAATAACTGTAAAAAAATCGCTAATTCATTTATGTTATTGTGGTAAAATGAGATCTTTTCTGGAATTGAATATTGTTTTAAATACACTGAGCATATTAATTTTAAACTGTCGTTTTTTTTAAAATGGGCCTCCTCATAATGCGTTTGATTTGTCAATTGATAGAATCACATATATTTCTCCTGCAATCAATGTCGTGTGGAGAAGTGCAATTATATAGGTGGTATATACGGGGAATTTCACATTTGACCTTATTAGGTGATTTTGACAATTTGCCCCCTACGATATAGTCTAATTATACATAACCCTATAATCATAGAAATTACACAACCTAAAAATTACTCCATGATCTATGTAATCTTACTAACTTTTACACCACAACCCTTGGACATAGGTATATGTTTTAGATCGAGTAAAATTATAAAAACCGTGGTGCAATTACAAGTATAACAAGGGTTGGTCTGATTGGACAAGATTTTAGGAGCCATTGTATAAAAATCCCGTATATTAATTAGTGCCATATCCATGCTTTGTCCCGCCTAAATTAAGCATTTAAAAGTATTATTACATATGTTATTGTATTTTGGACGTCATTGGTATACACATTGAGTACATCTTATACATCTATCATAAATTTTAAGGAATGCGACATTTAATCTATAAATTTCAATTTTGGAAAGAAGCTGTTTTTTTGTCAATAAAAAGAAGAATTAGTAACTTAGATTTGATCAAATGGCATTTAGATTCTAATTAATAATTAAAGTGGAATGTGCATCCCGAGTACATCTTAACGGAATAGACTGCTTCAATCAAAGAGGGGTGGAAGATGAGGCCTCTTTGTCTCGAAACGAGGAGGCTTTATCCTAAAATATACAATTTGAGGATAGAACAATAACATTACGATTATGTCAGATGATATACACACATCTTTTTATAATACTTATCCATTCAATATCCATAAAAACAACAAAGGAGGTAGAAACCTCGCTTATTCACTATTCCTCCTTATTCTTCATCCCTCACCCAAGCCACCCTTCGAGATTACATGGCCAAAGTACTCAGCTTGTTTTTTTTCTCTCAAACTGCAGTGTTTTTCACTTCCCGCGCACGACTCCGACGAGATGGAGTTCATTCCGGCTAGTTTACCCTAGGTGGCATCGATAGAAGATAAAATGAGATGATCACAATGACGAATTCTTTTAATTTGAGGCAGAAGAAAGTATGGATTTTTACACCATGACTCATGTAATCTCTAATTACAATTCTTACAAATTACATCGCGATCCATGTAATCTCACTAACCCTTACACCACAAGCCTTGGGCATGAGCATCTATGACAAATAAAGTTAGATTATAGGGGTTGTTTTGTAATTACAAAGATTATAAGGAGTTGTAGTATGTTTGGACAATATTTTATGTCATGGTGTAAAAATCCAAGAAACCAACTATTGGATATTGAGTATGATTTCCCTCTTTGGAATCAAAACTAAAGATACCATTTTCTCAACTTATCCACTCAATCGGTCTACAATAATGCATAAAAAATATTTTTTATTTTGTTTTTGTATTTATTAGCATTTACAATTGTACTTGGTCCCCACATATCTAGATGTTTGTCAAGCTCATGACCATAATTATATTTCCAATAGAATTTGAATAAGGGTCTAGTATACATATCAAAAAACATGGAAAATTATAATGGGGCCTTCGTCTATGCATCGATTCTCTACTAAGATCCTTATCTTTGAAATGTAAGAGAGCGACTCGACATATCCTTATTTTTATGTCTCAAAAATGCCCTTCTATAAGCACACCATCCGGCATCTACAAGGGAAGTGTTCTATTATACATGAATTTTACATCAAAAATACTTTCAACATCATTTTAAAAGAAGGCTTGAACTGAAAAGATCAGAACCCTTTGGGCCCGTTCGGTAGGAGAATAAGCAGGAATAAGGATGGGGAATAAGGGGAATAAGGGTCTATTCTCCATTCGGCTGGAGGATAGGAATAAGGAGAATAAGGTGAAATAACGGTAGGTAAGGTGGGATAAAGATAGGAATAAGAGTGAAATAAGATGAAATAATGGGGAATAGTCGTACCACGGGGAATCGTGTTGGGGGCTTATTCCCCTTATTCCATTCCCCCTTATCCTCCAAACGAACAAGGCCTTTTTGTATTTCAAAGATGAGGAGCTTGAGCTTAACTTAGGGTTAATGAGTAGATAGGGATCTCATGTGTAAGTTGCCCTAAAAAGATCCTCTTGGTGCTATAATGTTGCACAAGAGGTTTCCCTTGTCTCCAAAATATGGGGTTGATGATGATGTGATGTCTAGACATCCATATCCACGGCAAAGTCCACTCAAGATTCCTACAAATCTTAATCCCTTTCAAATGTGGATAAGGAGGATATCATTAGCCAACAAAATCAGCATCAGATGGGGCCCATTTGTCCCTTCAGGAATGGGCAGTGAAGGCATGAAGTTGCACTTTTTCTTATGGGGAATAAGATGGGGGTGGGGGCCACAACCATGGTGTTTTGGATAAGAAGGATTTTGCACTTTTCTTATTTTTAGGGTTTCTCATACTTTGCTATTCATGGATAAGGAGATAATAAGGTGTGGTTGACATGATTTCCAGGCTAAGAATAGTTTTTTGAGTAAATTCCAAGAAAGCCCCTAAACTATAAACCGTATTTCAAATTCGTCTACCATTGAGAAAATGTAAAGTGCAGTTGACATGATTTCAAAGCCATTCTAAACTCCAATCTATTGAGATGTGTGCATGTGCACATGTGTTAAATAATCTTAACCAAATTGAGTAATCGAATACAACCTCCCTCTATTCATCCATCACAAATTTCCCTCCCTCCACACACGAGGAGCATACTCATTGAGGGCATTTTGGTTGCCAGGGTGACCCGAGTTATCATGGGATACCCCCAGCTCTATCCCTACGTTCCAGGGTTGATATTACTTGTATGGATCTTGCATTTTCTTTGGTATAATATTTTTTTAACCACGGTTAAATAAACAATTTAACATAAAAAATCATGTTATAATCATTAAAATACATAATCAATGTCACATCACATCATATTTATCATTCCAACCTTTCCAACCATTCAAACAACTACTATTGACAGGAAGATATCCCAATTCAACCCAGTTACCAAAGAAGCCTTGAGTGAGAGAGGGAGAGATGGGGGGGGGGGCATACGCACGTGCAAAGAGGATAGCAAACTTAGTCATATTAGAGTTAGTAAGGAATTTTGAAAAGAAGAAGAAGAAATGATGCACCAGTCAACTCATGTTTTCAGATAGTTGATGCAATATGCAAATAGTCCCATTATAGCCTTAGTTAATGCAAGATGACTCAAGTTGTAACAGGTTAGGTAGGATACTAGTTATTTTTGGAAAAAAATGAAGGCTCTTTCTAAGCGTTGATATATAGTTAAAGACCTATAATATTTATTATCGTTTTATGACAAAACTTTATCCTTAAGAATAATCAAGTGTCTCAAGTTTTACAGAGAACAATAATATCGCAGAATGATAGAGACCACATGTTTTCATGGTTTCTTCGACCTGCGATCAGACGTCTGCGCAGAACAGATCGAAAAAAGAACTGAACAAGTGCTCATCCAACTCCATGCAGTAAGTTCATATGCAAGCCGTCTGTCACTAAAATCTGTAAGCGGTGTGGAAGGCCAATCTGACAACGAGGTTCGAAGGAACCGATCCAAAAAGTCCAAGGTTTTTTTTTCAACTCCAAATATTATATGCATATCATATGATAAAAGATAGATATTTCCCAGGGGTAATCAAAGAGAGCAGCTGATGGAGGCAGGTGGTTTGAAGACAAACATTTACATGCCAACTTGCATATAGAGAACCAGAAAAAAATCCAATTTATGCTGAGAGGACGAAGCAACTGTAATATTTTACATTTTCCTTTCAAGAACATGATAAGTTTCACAAAAAAAGACTAGAGAATAGACTAAAGCGAGCATCAAATCCAAGCACACTGCAATCTTTGATAACCTAGAAAATCGCCTTCCATCATCACTCGAAATCCGCAACAAAAAGATATATCACATGATTCCAAAGTACAATCATATATTAAACTTGTTGAAATTTTATAAGTTGTCAGGTCAGTTATCTTTAAACAGACGTGCCCTAGGTGTCGTCCACTATCCCTTGCAGACATAATATCCAAAACTATGGCGCAGTCCAAGGCATGCTTTTTTAAGTAAACAAATATACAAGTTCTTGTGATTTGGATACGCTTGAGATGAGGAAAGATGAGGGCATTTGTGGATAATCTTTCAGAAGGGCCTACCACTGTCAACCTGAATGCCTATCTTGAATGTCAAAGGACCCCTCACTCCTTTGTTATCCTGTCTTCTATTTTCATGATACACATGTTTATCTTCTATTCAAATTATCCACAAATTGGCATCAAATCGGGTCAGGCAAAGTCTACATTAAAGGGTCAGACTCCATGTCCTCGAGACCTATTGCATATTTGTTCATCCATCAAAGCCTAGACACGCATACCAGTCTAAGTTACGTTAACTTAGTTCTACCTTCATCAGCAGAGCTCACGAGCGATAAAAAACACTTCGGAAACCAACGGCTATAGAACACAAAGCACAAAGATGGATTTTTTTACGCTTGCTGCAAGCTATAGATAAGGGCAATATCTACACACGACCTATCATTTAAAGTAAAACACACAGACATTTTTTTGTATGCTTGTTGTAAATCGATCAGTCATAGCATCTGAAAAAACAGTTAGTTTATGTAATGCCACCGAGAGGAATGAAACTTTTATTATTTAAAGCAAGGAATACTACAAAAAAGGTACAACTTCATTTGTAATGGGAGAAGGCACTGTTCATTTATTCTGAAAGCACAGGTTACAGATATCCTAAAAGAACTGAGGAAGCAGTGCAGTTGGTTAAAGTAAACAGAATTGTATGACCTGGTAAATATTATGTCGGTGTCAAGGGAGTGCAGCTTTGAGGGACTTCATGAATGTCCCCAACTCCTCCAACCCTTCCGCAGGCGAATTCGCCTCTGCCAATATCTTAACAGCAGCACTGCCGACAATTACGCCGTCAGCTCCCCATTCTGCCATCTGAATCATCAAGGAGAGATCAGTGATTTCAGCCTTCGGGTGTTTCACAATTAAATAAAGGGAGCTCTACTCCTAACATAGATCTATATTCGACCTCTGGATCAACCAGTTGCCAGTGATAAAAATGGATACCAAGTATTGCTGCCAAAAACGATCATAATCATGCCTGCAGTTGAAATTGTAAGCCTTAACTATAATGTAGAGACCAACCTGCTGAACATGCTCTGGTTTGGATATGCCGAAGCCGACAGCTACTGGCTTGGTTGTTACCTGATAAATAATGAGAGATTTTTCACAGTTATATAATACCACAAGACAGGAGATTGGCGAGGAACTTAAGCTTCAGACCATGATCTGAAAATGGTAGAGATTGTATTGTGAAGCCTATCTAGTAATGTTTTCCGAACAGCATAATCACACCTTTACATGAACTCATCAAGATGAAATTACTGCGTGCCGCGAGCTAGCAACCTTCCATCAGCATCATGGAAGCGGGTAAAATGGCTTGGTATGCTTGTGAAAAGATTGTTTTGAAGGTTGAATATGTAGATGTGTCCAACTTGAAACCAATCATTTATTAGAATTGGGAGACGAGAAAGAAAGGAGAAAGTGTGACTAGACTCGCAGGTTGAAGAAAGAATGGAGTAGAGACAAATTCTGGACATTCGCTCTGCACAGATTGTTGAGCAAGATCAAATGTTTGCTAGCCCTATGGATGGAATATCAATATAGTTGACCTTAATCAAATGTTTCACAATTGAATATTATCATTTGAAACATATACATTGCCCGCTGAACGTGGCCAATCCTAACCATCAATTGCTCAGAAGTTTATAGTCATGCCAATACATCGATGGATACCCCTCAAATCTCTGGGGAGATTGGGGACATCAGCGACGCCGGGGAAGATGAATTTCTTTGAGACCATGCCAGAGAAGATGAGGATGATGAAGAGGACGAAAAAAATATAGCTCTGAAATCGGTTTGTAAATACTTCTGCGGCATTTCCATCCTTTGAGGTGGGTGCAGGGCCGGAATCAATAGAAGAGGGAAAGGGGAAAGAATATGCGGATACAACTCCAAAATTTACTCCATCACAGCTTCCTCGCTACAAACCATGCAAGCTTCTTTAGAGACGGGCGGGCTTACTTAAAGGAAATACCAAATAAAAATCAAACCCTCAGCAAACATAATGAATTGACCTATAAAAGGATTTCTAATTTAATTGGAACTAAATTATCTAATACCATATTTAGAGATCTTAATTGATCCAACTAACTATTAAAACAATGCGTAAATTACAGTAATGGTACATATATTTACGTCGATTCCCAAATTAGGACCCCATCTTCAAAGTGTGACAAAAGGAGTCTGACACATATCTTTGTCGTAGAAAGGTTCATCCATTAGAATGCCATAATGGAATAAGTAGTTTGACAGAAGCGACAGTTCTTTTTTCGAAAACACAAAGGGTGGCATCCCAAGTCGGGATCCATCACAAAGAGCTTATCTTAATATCAAAGAAGTCAATTATACACGAGACCAAGCCGATACAAGGGCCCTATAATGCTGTAGAACATTCTCTAGGTAGAAGAGTTAGCCACTGAAAATACTCATTTCTCACGACCAAATGATCTAAATTATAGCAAATCGTGGAGTGTTGTCCTCATGAGAATTGCCACAGACCGTTCTAGTTCAGTTCCAGAAAGACGTGATGTCTTGTCCTAAGCCATGCGATAATTTGCCCCCATCCAAACCAAGGCTGATACCTTGCAACAAAAGAACAATTGTTCCATGTCTTTGCGCTCTTCACCGCATCAGCCACACACCAGGTCCCCCATATGAAGGAGTTTGTCCCTACATATCTTGGTAAGCAAACGATCATGCCTTGCCAGCGAAAGGAAGATCTTGATTCTCTGCAGAATTCTACCGCTCCAAATGACTCTGCAATAACGGTTGAGAGGCTTTTGACTTATGCTATGAATTGGAGCAAACATCCAATATGTCTTTTTGATTAAGAACCATCCGCCGGCCTTCTCCCATGTGTAATTCCCTTCAATGTCAGCCAAATCTCCAAGAAGCGCCAAGAAGTCATGCAATCTCTGTTTCGAAAAAGATAAGGATGGATTTCAGGTAAACCTACTAGGTATTAGCAATTGTTTCCGGTTGTTGACCCCTCCCAAGGGTAGGTTCTTACGTGTTAATCACCCATCCACCACTGGAAACATTGCTTCTCGTCCGACTTGCATGTGTTAAGCATGCCATCAGCATTCATCCCAAGCTAGGATCAAACTCTCCATGAGATTCATAGTTGTCTCATCTCAAATCGATTTTGATTCTTTATTCTAATTTAATTATCTAATTGTGAAGACAATAGAAAATGATCTTTCTTTGTTCTGGAACCTTTTATCCTTGCTTTGTAAGTGTCCGGTCAATCAGTGTCTAGTTCCAGCAACATATCCTTGGCCTTCTGGCATGCAAAAAAGGTGATCAATTGTCTCCACCTCTCCTTCGCAAAGACGAGAACAATTAACATGGACCGAGCAGTGTCCGATCCATAATGTCCTTTGTAGATCTTAGAGGACAAGTTGGGTGATGGCTCGGAGACCTACAACGATTACTTCAATGGTGGCTCGTAGACCTACAGGGACATGTCTAGAAGTGGCTCGAACACCTATGATAATAAGTCCAACGACCGTCAGTGAGGTCTTTTGCAAAGATGTAGTTCATAGTCATTATTTAGCGAAGAAATTAGACATCCTGATCATACACAAACAATTTCAATATCAATGGTTACCTATTAAGAAGTTAGATCAATATCATATAAGATTTGTGTTGCAATGTTACTCATTCTTCTACATGGATTTGATTTTTCTAGCAATGTTTCCAAAAGGGAACACTTTCTTACGCTTTCCTCATTTCCATTTAATTCTAGGAAAAATGCCATTCTCATCATAAAATGTGTTATCTTGCCGATGTACGGAGAGAGATGGGAGGAATGTAAGGTGTCGACATGCTAAGAGGGAGGTGGGAGTACGATAAGGTGTCGATATGCCGAGGCCTGAGGGCGATGGAAGTTTAGCGATGATGCATCAATGTACAAAGGGAGGCGAAAGAAGGCACTGATGTGTTGAGGAAGGTGAAACTACGGTGGCAATGCTTCAACATGCCAAGGGAGGTGGAAGAACAGTGAGGTGTCGAGAACCCTAAACCCTTGCTGGAAAAGGTAGAAGAGAGACCAGAGAAGATGAAGTTTCGGAATGGAATTGGCATAAAAGGAGGGGAACATCTGAGTGTACTTTAGTTAGCTTGCTAAAAATTTCTGATGTTGGCTAACTGTGTTAGCAATTTTAACATGACTCTAACAATCAGGTCCTCTATCACATTTGAAGATGAGTGTCTAACTTGGGAATCAACGTAAAGATAGGTACATTTTCTGTAGATTACCCTAAAATGATATAACGGGGAAAATCTTAATTGTTGATTTGTTAAAAAAAACTTAAATTCTGGATCACATCAAATCCCCCCTTCGTAAAATCTGTCTCCAGGTCAGTACCTATGTTTTATCATGGTCGAAGACAAAGTTCAATGTATCATTCCAGAATTATGAAATTATTTAACATATAACCAACAAAGGTGTTGTTTTCCATGTATCCTTATCCATATCTAAATATAGAAATGGGTAAAGATAATATTGTACATATCACTCATTTGCATATCCATAGTGTAGAAGCCAGGCATTAGCCATGCATAGTTCTCTTGATTCCCATGTCTTTAGATATCAAACTGTTCTCTTAGAATGTTCATGTGCGACCTTTTTTCTGAAACAAAGGCCATACATAGGTAACAGATATCATGAAATTAGACTGATGCGATTTTAATACCAAGGGAAATGCGATTTGAAATCCATTGGCTTGATACCAAGGTGGACAAACAGGACCTAAACTTCTATAAAATTCCCACATCTTTAGACATGGGTCTAAACACATTACTGAAAAGAGTGACAAAAGGGGATTTGAAGATTACAGAGCAACTATCCATAGAATCTATGACAGTAAATGATACTGCAGCCTCTTCCAAAACTTATTGCCTTACTTCATTCAAAACTTGTACAGATGCATCAACACAACAATGTCGATTCATGGTGATATGATTTTCACATCATTAAAGGAGATATTCTGTGAATATGTAATAAGACAGGGGCTCTACCTTAAAGAATGCCATCAATTTATCTGTCTGTTACTGAAGCTGATGTGCAAAAGGCGATTGCCTGATAGCACTTTTATTTGTATTAGAAAAAAGTCATGGCCGCAAAGGGAGGTTGTTTTGTTTGGCTCCCACATCCAGCTTTAGTTCTCTTCTTTGTTCTATTCTTCTCACTCCTTGTTAGAAAACGAGGATGCGGAAGCGTAATATTAGAGATAATAGAATAAACCTGAAAGAACATTGAGATTTTACGTGAAACTCTACTCCCTAAGTCGTAGGTTGAAACCACGGGAGAATGCCTCAAAGGGCTGATGTGATCACTGAACTTTCTCTCTGATACAAGTGGTGGGGGACTTTTTATATAGCCCATAGACTCTCCACTTCCCACAACTAATAGATGTAGGACTAAACCACAGGATGTTGTAATTGGATCCTGGACCCATCTCCACATGATGCATATGCTCCAACACTCCCCCCTCAAGCTGGAGCATGCAATGTTCAGCTTAGACAAATAGAAAGAAATCTCAAACTCACAATACAAGACATTGGGAACAATATCAACTCAACGCATACACAACCGTCGGTTCCCGTCGAGGACGCTGCTTCTCATGTCGTGCAGGTGAGGAAGAACAAATGGACTGGAGTGTGAGTCGAATAAGGTCTCCTCGTCGGAGAACATGTGCTCTGTACTGCACCTGCCAAGTTACTGAAACTGAACGAGTCTCCTCGTCGGAGTACTCTGGCCAACCACATGTAGAAGACTGTGAATCATGTGGACAATTGTTCCATCTCCGAAGGGCCGAACTGAAAAAGCCGTGGAAATATACTCGTCGGAGTCTACGATCGTTGGAGAATAGAGTCTGGAAGTCTCCTCATCTGAGAACTGGGTCTCTCCTATACTGGCTCAAAGAATGTTATCTCTGTTTTGGAGTCTATATGAAAACACATGAAAACCCTATCCCACAATGACATAGAGAATGATATCGTTACTCTGGATTCCCTGTGGTTCACATGAAAACTTTGCGATAAAAAACAAAGACGGGGAAAGACGGAGACCACAAAACTAATGATCGTAGACACATGCGCATCATGCTGTAGACTCAGAACCAATCTGAACGTCGAGTCTGAATCTAAACTGTAGAGCATGAAATCCGACTAGCTTGGAATCTGGAGAATCTGAAAATCTGGTATGTAGAACTCTACACAATCCTCCCCCTTTATCCCATACTTGTCGGAAAACAATGACCTCGACAAAGTTGGGAGAAGACATGAAAAGATGGGGAAAATAAATGACATAAGCCAATCTCAATATTTTTTTCGGCTTTTCTTCTTGCAATATTTTTTTCGTACGATTTTTTTGCACGACAAAGTTCTTCAATTTTCCTCTTTTTTGCTCTTTTTTTCCACAAATCATTTTTTAGCCATTTCTCCTTTTCCCCCGGCTATTCTCCCTTTTTTTGTAAGTTCGTTTTGTGTACGTAGCATTTTTTATGAAATCCTCTCTCCTTTTTTCCCCTTTTCATCTCTTAACTGACGCCCCTTCACCATTTTTCCTTCTTCCCACCTTTTTTTTAAACAAAACAAAAAGGGCCCATTGGGCCTCAGAAACATAAAAGATGAAACAATGAGATGGGGGGTCTACTTAGAACAAAGGGATCCCTCCATCTCTTCGCACACGACCTAGGGTTCCAATCTGGGGACACCCCCCACGGCTTCTTTCTCGACATGATCGTATGCTCTTGTTCTTCGCATAGAGGCACACAAGGGAGAGTCGTTGCCTGGAGATAACAGATGCAAGATTCCGTACGAAGTAACCCATCGCAACAAGGGATGGGGTATGATGGTGCATCACCGCTGATTGGAGGTTCAACACCGCCTGGAGTGCCATGGAGCTTTGTGAGTCGCTGTGGGGGCTTGATGTTGTTAATGTTGCGGTGCTGCCTAGTTCGAGGTCGCCCGAAGGGACCTCCGCCTCAAGGTTGTGATTACGGCTGGAGGATCATGCGTCCTTGCGTGTGCAAGAAGGTGATCGATCCATCAGGATCAGATATGCATCATCGACAAGGTTTGAGGATTTGAGGGTGAAATCGGAACCCTAGAAATCTGGTGGGCTCTCTCTCGCCACTGCGAGTTGAAGAAATACCTCACGAGGTTGCGGCTTGATGCATGCTTTAAGGAGGAGATGCTTCGAGATGCGACAGAGTTGTTTCTTCCTTAGACTCTGCAGATATTGAAGGGAAAACTGTATTGATTGGAAATACCACTTGCTGGAATTGGAGTCTGAGGGTTCTGGGCAGGATATGCCGACCTGAATGTCGCTCCTATAGATCGACGATGCATGAACCTTCTGGTCTTGTGCTTGAAAAATAGAGTTTCATAGAAACCCTAGATATGTGCATGATAAATATATAACATAACAAATCCTTCTCATTGTCGTTGGTTGCATCTTTGATTAGGGTTTCACCAAAAATGCTAGAACTTGAACGAGTCACAAACAAAATCTTTAAGAACCCTACTCCCTACGAAGCAGGATGAAACCACAGGAGAACACCTCAAAGGGTTGATGTGTTCATTGAACTTTCTCTCTTTGATACAGGTGGATCAAGGCTTATTATATAGCTCTCGCTGACTCTCTAAGTCCCGCAACTAGTATGCTCTAACACTCCTTTCACTTCTCAACAACAATCATAACAAGTGAACAAGAGATTGTATATTACAAGTTTTTCTCGAGCTACTTCTTATACTAGATTGTTCTCAGTGGAAGCAACCAATCCAGTAGGTTTCTGTGGTATGTGTCTTGCATATGCACATTTCAGAGCATAATTTTTTGGGTAAATTACAAAAAAGGGATTGATCCTTACATGGATTCCCAAATAGGGGACTGATATCTAGATTGTAACAAACAAGGGTCTCGTCTTTGGCTTAACAGTAAAGGGCCCAACGACGTCAACGGATGACTCAATTAGTAATGTAGATGACGAGTATAACTCCGTCTATTAGGGATTTGTTTCACTTTCCTCCTTTGTCATACGTACAGAAGAACAACCTCCATGTTTCTCCAACCATGGCGGTTCCACGACGGGCTGCGTATATCACGACAAGCCTCCTAACAACTCGTGACCCTAAAGATTACCCTTATTACCTACGTAATGCCCTAACCATGATCTCTACCTTATCCTCTTTATTTCATAAAACAACCATCACCCAACCAACTTCCAAGCTATCCACCGTGAGGGAGGGAATGGGATCAAATTTCGCCGAAATTCGGTCGAATTTTGGTCGAATTTCAATTTCGACGGGTAACCGAAATTCAGCCGAAATGGCATATATCGGCCGAAATTTGGGGGCCCTAGTTCAAAAACCGACCGAAATGGTCGAAATTTCAATCGAATTTCGACCGAAATTCGGCTGAAATTTCGTTTCGGTCAATTACCAAAACGAAATCGAAATCCAACATTTAAGGACTTGAGGGAGGGTATGGACTCACATCCTCTTCGCAAAAATGACGAAGACTCATAGCCGGTGAGATCGAAAGTCGTGGCAGGACCTTGCAACGGCTCTTCTTCGAGTAGCCGCCTAACTCCACGACTCTTCTCCGAGGAGTGCCTTTGTGCATTTCTACCCATCAAGCACAACATTTCAGACCTCTATGTCTTCTTCCCTCTTTGTTTTTTATTTTTTATTTTCTTTGTTCTGTCTGCTACCATTTCTTTCTTTCCCCTAATCCTTTTCTTTACTTGTTTGACACCAAAAATCTGATATCAATCACCCCTCTGATCCTCACAACCCACCATGATCCACCTTCACCTTCACAAAAAATGAATCCATCTCGATCCTTTATCTTCTCCATGACACCAGGATCTTGCAACGGCTCTTCTCTGAGTAGCCGCTCAGCTCCGTCGGCATCGTGGCATGGAGAAAAGATCGAGGAGCATCATCGTGCATTTCTACCCATCAGGCACAACATCCAGAACCTCATGTCTTCTTCCCTCCTCCTTTTTGCTTTTTGTTTTTTTATTTTCTTTGTTTTGTCCGCAACCATTTCTTTGTTTCCCCCAATTCTTCTTTTCACTTGTTTGACACCCAAAATCGGATAAATCAACCCTTTGATCCTCGCACCCCACATGATCCACCTTCAGCTTCATAAAAGCTGAATCCATCTCGATCCTTTACCTTCTCCATGCCACCAAGGACTTCACTTGCCACCGGAGTCCAGCACCCCCAGAATGAAGGGGAAACTGAAAAATCCCTAATAGACAGGTGTCTACTCGTCCATCTACATCATAAATTGAGTCATCCATTGACATCGTTGGGGCCTTCACCGTTAAGTCAAGCAAGTCCCCTATTTGTTACAATCTAAAGATCTGTCCCTTATTGCGAATCCATGTAAAGATCGGTCCTTTTTTTGTAATTCATCCTAAATTTTTTAGTGGGATTGAACAACACAATACGGTATAACCTAGTAAAATCGACCTAGTTGAACCCCCAATTTAATCACGAAACAGTACACACAGAGTTCTTTTTTATGGAAAAAGGGTTTACATTCAAAATGATGCTCACCCCTAGGGTTCAATTACTAGAAATCACAAAACAAATTATCGGGCCCATGACTTCTGGGCATAATGCACAACAACCAAAGTTTTAAAAAATGTAAGGCAAAACGAAGCAGTTTTCTCATCATCGAAGCAAAGCGTAAGCCTTAAAGCGTGACTTTTAAGAAAAAAATATTAAATAAACTAAATCCATAAAAAATAGGATTTTTATCCCTCCTTAGATATTGCAATATCGGTTATGCCCCTCCCTTTTTTTGGAATAGCAGTTGTGTCCCTAAATTCTTGCACCGTTATCACTTATGGCCTTACATTAGTTTGGTTGTCAATGAACTGAACTAAACCACTGCTTATTCAAACCATGGTGTGGTTTAGAGGGACATAATTGTCCAAATCAATCTCCTCTCCTCTCCTAGCCCATCTACCCAAACTTCTTCCTCTGCCCTCGCCATTCTCCTCTACCCAATACCTTCGCCCAGACCAGCCCCACCTCGACCTCCTCCTCCTTCGCCCAGCTTCGCCACGAGTTCTTCCGCCCCAACCTCCTCCTCCTCCCAAACTAGCCTCGCCTCGACCTCCTCCGCCCAACTTAGCCCAGCCTCGACGTCCTCCCCCTTCGTCCGACCATCTCCTTCTAGCTCGAGCAGAGGATGAAGCAATTCAACGAACACCATTACCTTCGTGAAACCCATCATCAATCATCACCTATTGTGAAACCCCCTAAAGCACATGTTTGAAGCCATCCCTAGGTGGCTTGCAACAACATATCAACTCTTTGTTGTGCATAGTCAAGTTCCATCCCCCGTTACCTCCGCAACTCTTTGCATCAAATCCACCCCAACCATTGCAGTTTTAAAAGTTTGTCCTTACTAGCCATCTTCGGATCCCAATCGCGGAAGATCAGATCGTAACTCGACGCTCGACATCAACATTTTCGTTCAACCATCTCCTTGTAACTCGAGTAGATGATCAAGTAGTTCAATATCCATCGTCACCTTCGTGAAACCCATCACGACGGGTTGTGTTCAAGGGGGAGAGATGGTGGAGGAGTGGTAGGAGGGGGATGGGGAGGGCGACTGATGAGGAGGGGATGGAGGGGGAGGGGCCCGAGGAGGTGAGGTGGAGAAGGGGCTAGAGTGGGAGGGGCAGTGGAGGAGGTAGTCAAAGGAGGAGGGGTTGGAGAGGGGGGCGATGAGGAGGTGGTGGTCGGAGGAGGAGAAGGGTTTTGAGGGAGAGGGACAGAGGAGGTAGGGATGTAGGGGGAGGAGTATGGGGGAAGAGTGGAAGGAAGAAGAAAAAGAGGAGAAGACATTTCTACCATCGATTTTTTTATCTAATTACATTTGTGTCGCAAAGCTAACGTCCGTTTGGGATGGAGATGGAAGACAACAAACTCGAGAGGCACAAGTGATAATGGTGCAAGAAGTCAGAGGAGCAACTGATATTCCAAAAAAGGGAGGAGCATAACTGATATTGCAAGATCTAAGGACACAACTGATAAAAATTCTATGAATATATAGTAAATTACACAAAAGTCTCTGGAGTATGCATCCAAATTCAATTTCATACATAACCTTTAAAAGGTAAAAATGTGCTACCGGATCTTTATTATTTGCCTTAATGTGGTTTTGAGCAGTTGTGATTTAAGGTTAAAAAGACAACGATTAACTAAGTTCAATAGTCAAGGGCCATATTAAGACAAATCTTAAAGATCGAGTACTACATTGTTATCTTTTAAAGTTGAGGTACGACATTGAAATTGGGTATATAGTTCAAGGACTTTTGTATAATTTACTAAAAAATATACTTATTCGAATATTATAGAAATAAGATGAGACAATGAGAAAATTACTTCAATGCCAACCCAAACTTCACATTAAGGCAATGTAAATACATGTCATATTTTAAACATCATTTTCCCTTATTTAAAGTCAAAATTTGGCATATAATGACTCATAAATTCTTCAATTGCTATAATATTGCATCTCACATTTTGTAGGCATGTATCAAGAAAAACATCTATTTAGATTCTAGTACATAAAGAAAGGCATTTCTTGATCATAGTCACACTAATATCAACAATCAATGCATGAAAGAAGATCAAAAAAACATGATCTTAAATAGTCCAAAAAAAAGAAATACGAACACATATTCAAAAGGCCACATAATCCCATCTCTATTCAAGGAAGGAAGCTTACTTATTTTGCTTGTTGTTGGAGTTTAGAATGTAGGAACATTGTTTTATTAATTGTTTTTGTTTACGATGCATTAGATGAATATCACATATATTGTGTACTAATGACCTATAGTGTCATTCGAAACACATATTGAGTTATTTAAGTCATTCCCACCTTCATTTCTAAGGCACAATAGTATAAATATCAAAGATTAGACTGGGAGTCAGATCAGAGATTCATGGACTTACTACTCTTGATTGAGGCGTTGCTGCTGGTGGGGGTATGGTTGGCTCTATTCACCACTACTCCCGGTCCACAGACATTTCCCTGTGCAGAAGGCCTATAAAGCTTACTACCACTTGGAGGTTTTGGATAAAATGCCGGTCTCGAATTGATCACAAACTTGTAGAGTTGGAAGATATCATTGCACATCAGGATCTTTATTAACTGTTGAGGAGGAAGCAGCTTATGACCAAGGATAGAAGAGCTCAGCTCTTTCCTAGGTACAACGACACTTGTGAGCATTGTTCGGAAGAGAAGAATGTTGAACATCTTTTCCGCGGATGCCATATTGCAAGAGAGGTGTGGGCAGCAACATTAGTGAAAAGGATTTCAACTGAGGGCTTGAACGAGTTTTGGGAGTTTCTTAATGCGCTGAGGCATGACAGTAGTCCAACCAAAGTGTGAATAACATCTAACTTATGGACTACGTGGCTTGCCGGGAATTGTTTTATATTCCAGGAGGAGCGAATGTATATTAAAAATGTGACCGAACATGCTAAAAGCTTGAAGACTTTTTGGTCATTATAATTATTTTGTATACTATGAATATATACAAGTTATAGGGTAGGCAAGGCATCTTCTCGACGTCATGCCCTCTTTTTCCTTTCACAAATCTCTATTAAATTACAAGGATGGGAAAATTTTGAGGTTAAAAAGTTGCAATCTTAAAAAAACTCAAAGCATAATGTAATTAACTCATGTGGTTGAGGCAGTGCCTCACCACCGCCTTACTGCCTCACTAGTGCACCGAGGTACACACCTCACAAAATCAGGGTGGGCTTAAGCCTTGAGATGTTTTTGTTAGAAAAACTTGAGACGTATGCATCACTACCTCGATATGTGCTTTTTAAAAGGGATTTTTACACCCATATTCCTGAATAGTTTCATATTTACATACATAACCCTGAATAATCGCGAATTACGCGAACAACCATGAATAGTTGCTCCGTCTTACACACATACCCCTCTGTTATGTCCGTCCACTGACCTAGTCGAGCCCTTCAGTTAATCTCACCAACCTCAATCAAATGGTTGGTATTTATTTTTTATTTTATTTTTTAGTACCCAAGCCCAACCCCCTTCCTCCTCCCCCAATCCCCTGAAGGTGCATGGAAATGGTGGCAGAGTTGCTGGTAATGTTTGTTGGGAAAAATCGAAGAGTTATTTCTTCCTGGGAACCCTAGGCTCTCTTATGTAGATGAGAGACCTATGGGTAAATTACACGAGAAGGACATAAAGAACTAAAATAAAGAAAACGATACATAAAACATACACATACACACATATCTACACTCCCCCTCAAGATAGAGCATAGATGTTAATCATGCTCAGCTTGGAAGAACACTTCTGAAACGATCCTCTGAGCAAAGCCTTGGTAAAAATGTTTGTCGTTCGATCTCTTGAACTGACTAGAGAGGTAGAAATCAAACTCTTCTGAATCATGTCTCTAGTATAATGGCAATCTACCTCAATATGATTCGTTCTTTCATGGAATGCAGGATTGTTTTTTTTTTTTGAAAGTCTGCAAGGTAGGGGGTAACACTCGGTGGTGTCCGCCCCTTCAAGATTTATTGATAATCAAAAGAAGAGTTACAAAGGAGAACACTACAGCACCCCAAAGAGAAACGAGAGCATCAAAGATAAGAACACTAAACCACCTAGTCGTCCACCAACCTTTTTGCCAACACCCCTACATTTTCCTTATAGAACATGTGACCCGAGAACAGCAGGTCATTCCTCCCACTCCATATCGCCCAGAGAACCGCAAAGGGTAACAGCCGATCACGCCTAGCTCTGTCCCTATTATCGTGAATCGAGTTCCAAAAAGCCTGGAAATCATCAACGCGGCACCACGTGACATTCATCTCAAGCCAAACCTGCGCAACCAGGGGGCAGGAGAAGAAGAGATGCTCCACCGTCTCAATGTCTTGGTCGCAGAGAAGGCATCTGTTCGCAGTCACGCCCAGAAGTCTCACGCAGCGATCATGCGTCATCAGTCTCTTTCTCCGAAGAAGCCATAAGAAGAATCCAATCCTCTCTGGAGGTTTTGGATCCAAATAGATTTGCAGTCCCTGTTCAGCAATTCCGAATTCGCAGGCGACGGTCTGGATATCGCCCCATAAGCCCCCCTGACCGAGAAAGAGCCTCCCTTCCATTTCCAATGATCTCTATCCGCAGAAGGAGCCCCAAACTCCGGCAAAGCGTCCAGCAAAAGCAAAAACTCGTCAAGTCTTTGGTCCGAGAAATTAGCGGAGAAAGAAGGCCACCAGGAGCCGTCCACCCAACAATCCATGACCGGGCAATGCTTATTGTCAGCCAAGGCATATAGGCGAGGGAACCGAGAGCAGAGGGCCCCCGCCCCAGTCCAATTGTCCTCCCAAAATAAGAATGTGTCTCCTCTCCCACAGACCGGTTTGAAGAGCTCAAGATTTGATATGAAAGATTTGAGTACTCCCCTCCAGAAGGGCATCACGGAAGCCTGATTAGAGGGTTGCCGATGGGGCGCGCCCTTCACATCATATATGTTGCGAATGATCATGCAAATAAAATCTTCTCCCGGCCCCCAGATCCTATTTGCCCATTTAAGGAGAAACGCCTCGTTCATCTGCTCCAGAGAATTGACCCCCAGCCCCCCCTCATCTTTGCGACACGTGATATCCTCCCAGCCAATAAGATGGATCCCCCCACGACCCCCGGAGTTGTTTCCCCATAAGAACCTTCGCATCCTCTTCTCCAACTCTCTCGCGAATACCCTTTGGGAGCTTGCGATTGGCCATAAAATAGGTAGGAATGGAGGAGAGAACAACCTTGAGAAGAACCAATCTGCCCCCCCTCGACAAGATAGCAGCTCTCCAACCCGCCAACCGCGACTCCACTTTCTCCATGACCCTCAGCCAATCACGTAGCCTCGTCCTCCCCCGAGCCAGCGGCATGCCCAGGTACTCCAATAACAGAGAGACCTGGACAGACGCCAAAGCCAAAGCCATCCCATCAACTGCCTGCTCCGCAAGACCAAAAGGGACGAAAGAAGATTTGTTGTCATTTTTGCGCAGCCCCGACATCTCAGAGTAGATCTCCAAAGCCGTGGCCATACCAGTGGCCGCCTCGATACCCCCCTCAATGAGGAAGAGGGTGTCATCCGCATACTAGATGAGCGGGACCTGAATCCCCTCCCTACAATAGCCAGACGTGAAACCATGGCCGACCACCGCGGCCACCATATCGGCCAGCACATCAGCTGCAAGAATGAAGAGCATTGGCGCGAGGGGGCATCCCTGCCGTAACCCCCTTCGAGGTTGAATCCAGCCCCCCTCCGGCCTTCCATTGATCAAGATAGAGAAAGAGGCAGTGGTGACACAACGCCTCATCCATGAAATCCAAACATCCGGGAAGCCCAAACGATGTAAAACCGACCACAGGAATCTCCAATCAAGGGAATCATATGCCTTCGCAAAGTCAACCTTCCGGAGGACACCGCTCGCGCCCCGCCTCCGCCAATCTACAACAATCTCAGAAGCAAGTGTGGTGCAATCAGATATTTGGCGACCAGGAACAAAGGCAGACTGCGCCGGGGAAACCAAACGTCCAAGAAATCCATTAAGCCTCCTCGCAAGCACCTTCGCCGTGATAAGATAAATAGCATTAGAAACTGCAATGGGGCGAAAATCCCCAACAGAGGACGGAGCAGAGCACTTGGGGATAAGAACCACGAGAGCCCTGTTGATACGATCAAAACCCTTATTTTCTTGGCAAAACTCCGACACCACCTCCAGCACATCATGACAAACAAGATCCCAAACGTCTCTGTAAAAGGCGATGGGGAATCCATCAGGTCCGGGAGCAGCATCAGCATTGAGGTCCCACACAACATCCTTAATCTTCTCAAGGGTAACACTACGGATAAGGCCATCGTGATGGTGAGACTCCACCAAACGAGAGCTCCGTCCCAACCATCTCCAACGCATGGGCACAGTAGTAGAGGTAGCGTCTCTGAAGTGGTTTGCAATAGCCATGCCCATGCTTTGGTTCCCTTCCACCCGGACCCCATCCACAACAATGGAGTTTAAAGCGTTGGATCTGCGCCAACCGCTAGCGATACGGTGGAAATAAGCCGTATTGGCATCTCCCTCCCGCAGCCAAGAGCTCCTCGATCTCTGTCTCCACTCCGTGGCCCTCTTTTTATCCTCCAAAGCAATCGTCCTCCTCGCCGCCGACTGCGATTCCAACTCCGACTACGAAAGGGCCCTAGCGTCCTCCAAACCATCGAGCAATCGAACCTCATCCTCGGCAGCCTTCCTAGCCGCGTGTCTAGCAGCCCTAGAATCTCTTTTGAACTTCGCCAATCTGGTTCGTAGGCTGGAGAGCTTCTGGTCAAAACAAAAAGTGACGGAACCCGCGGCCCCCACCTCCCCCCAATGCGCGGTAACCGCCTCCTTGAAACCATCCTCAAGTAGCCAGCACTTCTCGTACCTGAAGAGCCCACGCCGGGCAGGAGTTGACCCAGAGCACCACAAAATAGGCGTATGATCGGAATAGGAGCGTGGCATCGACGACACCGTCGCCAAAGGAAAGACATCCAGCAACTCATTAGAGACAAAGAAACGGTCAAAGCGCGAGCGTGACATGGAGTTACGCCAGGTGTAGGCGACGTCACCGACGTCCATCAGGACTAGCCCAAGCAAGTCCATTGTGTCAGCAAAATCGGAGGATCCCAAGTCCTCCCCCCCCTCCCCCCGGTCTGTCCGTGGTTAAGAGGATGACGTTGAAGTCACCGCCCATCACCCACGGCGTATTCCCCACCACCCTACCGACCTCCAGCAAATCTTCACATAGTTCACCCCGCAACCCACCATCACACGGCCCATACACACAAGAAACCGCCAGAAGATCAAGCGTGGACGTACCAGCCAAGACGACCGTCAGGACATGCTTGCCGCGCGTGACCGAGACGAAAGACCACGACAGCGATTTCCACGCCACAAGGAGCCCACCCGAAGACCCCGAAGCATCCAATGTTCTGAATTGATCCAGACCACCCGCCCCCCACGCCTTCCAAGTGGCCTCCGACACGGATTGTAGCTTCGTTTCCTGGAGCAATACAATGTCGCAATTCCATTCAATGAATCTTAATCCCAATGCTTGCCGCTTGACAGGATCCCCAAGCCCACGGACATTCCACGACAGAAGCTTCATTTGGGAACTTCAACCTTCCCCTGCAGCAACGCGACATAGGCAGCCTCCGCCACAGCAAGCTTGAACGATGAACACGGGGGTGCCTCTGGTCTTGGAGTTCTGGCCTTGCTTCTCCTTCTGTACCTCTTCCCGCTCCTTCTGTCACCACCCCCGGTCACCGCAGCAGTAGGGGTCACAGCTTCATCCTCACGGTTGTCATCTTGGATAATGATCGAAGTGGAAACAGCCGTTATGGGGGGCGGCAAGGGCTGAGGTCTATCGCGGGTAGGGAGAGAAAGCATCTGTGGGGCACCCAGAAAGGCATCGCGTAAGGTCAACGAGGGACCAAGGTGCTTAGGGAGGCCCGAAAGGGCGGAAGGCCGAACCGTCTTGAGAGGGTCCGATACAGAGAGTATCCGGATCCAACTTAAACGAAGAGGGAGGGCCGTCGTCCAACCGTGAGCCCGGATCCGAAAGATCGAACCCCGTACCCGGGAGCACGCGCACCCCCACAATAATCTTCTCCTTGGGGTTACCAAAAGCGCTCTCCTCCACGTCACCGAGCAAAGAGAATAATCCTGGCGCCAGATACGACTGAGAAGGTGGCTTCTCGAAACGCCGCGTGCCATCAAAACACACGGCCCTTCCATTGCATGGGCTTCTTGGGAATCCAGGATTGTTTGCAATAAATAGGGCGGCCTGATTATCGCATTGTAATTGTATGGGTAGAGGTATGTCTATATACAAATCTGCTAACACTGCTTGTACCCACATCATCTCTGTGCTTGCTTGTGCCATAGCCCTATATTCATATTCACCACTTGACCTAGCAACAACCGTTTGTTTCTTTCGTTTCTTACTTTTCCAAGAAACAAGAGAACTGCCAACAAACACCGTGAAGCCCGAAGTGGACCTTCGGTCCTTAGGACACCCTGCATGGTCAGCATCAGCACATGCAAAAGCCAAAAGAGTTGCTCCTTTCCTGAATAGTAGTCCTACACCTGGAGAAGATTTTAGATACCTCAATATCATATATATAGCATTCATGTGTACCTGTAGGGGCTGCTCCATGAACTGACCCATCCGACTCACTACAAAAGAGATACCAAGTCTAGTGATAGCAACATAGAAAAGCTTTCCAGCCAACTCTCTATATCTCCTCCTGTCAACTTCATTTGTATCATTATCATCATACAACCTCATGCTAGGATCCATTGGGGTCATAGAGGATCGACACCCAGTCATGCGTGTCTCGACAAACATGTCTGTAACATACTTCCTTTGTGTCATCACAAGACCTTGTGTATTCCTGGCAAACTCTAACCCTAAGAAATACCCTAGGGTGCCAAGATCCTTAGTAACAAACTGACGACTAAGAAATTCTTTTGCCTTTTGTATTCCCTATACATCATATCATGTAACAAGTATATCATCAACATAAACCATGATAGCAACGATACCTCCAGGTGTTTTCTACACAAACAGTGAATGATCTGCATTCGACCTCTTAAACCCCTGCCTTTCAATCAGACCCGAAAGCTTCTAAAACCATGCCCTTGAACTCTGCTTAAGACCATATATTGCTTTGTTAAATCTACAAGCCTGTTAACACTCCTGCTCAGCAGCTGCATGTAGACTTGCTCCTAGATCTCCATACAAAAACACATTTTTAACATCTATTGATATAAAGGTCAATCACGTACCATCATGGGTGAAGAGTACGGGCTCTTCGGATTTTTGGAGATCCATTAGAGCGGTCGGAGGCAACTCTAATGATGATTGTTCGAAACTGTTTGCTATTCTCTGGGTAATTTGGACCGGGAGAAATGAAGTCATCTTCTTCAACAATCGGAGGTTTTATTTTGAGAATATTTTGTCTCACTGTAATGCTCTTCACAATTTTTGGATCTCACGGTAATTTATTCTACATCCTTTTTAATGAAATACTTTCGGCGATGACCCCCACAATGGGGGATCGCCCTTCTTACTCTAAAAAAAAGGTCAATCACATACCATAACTACTGGAAGGACACGTAAAGTGGAGTGACAAGCAACAAGAGAGAACATGTCCAGCTAGTCTACTCCATAAGTCTGTGTAAATCCTCATGCCACCAATCTTTCCTTGTAGAGATCAAGAATCCCATCTGCATGATGTTTAACAGTAAACACCCATTTGCAACTGGCAACGGATGTGTCATTAGGAGCAGATACCAAGCTCCAGGTATCACGTGACTGTAGAACAACCATCTCTTCTTCCATAGCTAGATGACAACGACTATCCATAATAGCCTCATGATAATTCCCTGGAATTTCCGCGATAGATAGGGCAACAACTAATCTCTGGAACTTCCCTGTCAGACGATGAAAGGAGACCTGTGAAGTAAGGGGATGTGAAGTGCATGTACGCTTCTGTTTCCGAATTGCAATGGGTATATTCAAGTCATTGGGAACCTTCTGTAACTGTGTACCAGTCTCCTGCAATGGTTCCTGCACAGATATATCTCCAGACCCATCGTTAGAAATATAATCAGAATAAACCTGAGGCGTGTTGGATAACGAGTAATGACCATGAGCAGAAGCAGGTCAACGGGTATAGAATTTTGGCAATGGTGGAATAATGGGCACGTGTGACTGGGCAAGAGAGGGTGATGGAGGTGGAGGTGGTGGTGTACCAGGTCGAGGTGGAGGTGGCATGTAAACCTCATCATTAGAGTCTGATGAAGCCAACCTGTCACCTATAGGAGAGAAATACATCTAAAACTCAAAAAATGTAACATCCGCGCTAATATAGTATTTCTTGTGCAAAGGATCATAGCATCGGTATCCCTTATGAGTCTTGGAGTACCCAACAAACACACATTTGACAGTTCTAGGAGAGAGCTTGTCAAGACCTAGAGCCAACTGGTGAACAAAGGCAACAGAGCCAAAAACACGAGGAGTGAGTGAGAACAACTCCTGCTCCGGGGATGCCATGGAGAAATAAATTTTCTCACCTAAAACGAATGAGCGCATGCGATTTACCAGATAACATGTCGTAAGAACCGCATCACCCCAAAAAGAATGTGGTGCAAGTCTCTGAATGAGAAGAGTCCGAGTGACATCAAGTAGATGGCAATGCATTTTCTCTGCAACACCATTCTATTGAGAAGTGTAAGCACACGTTGTTTGGTGAATAATGCTACGAGATGAAAAGAAATGTGAGAGAGTACATGTACAAAATTCCAAAGCATTATCAATTCTCACAAATTTTACTGAAGAAGAGAAAATATTCCGTACTTCATTGATAAAAGTTTTGATCACATCTTCTGGAGATGAAAGTGACCAAAACACAAGTGCCAAGTGAAGGAAAAGACTGGTCCTGTTGAATGAGAGGAGAGGCATGCATACGAAGTTTGGACCAGGCGATGGAGACCATCATGCTCATGGTCACAGTCAATCATAATGTCACGTAAGAATGCCCTGAAAAACAAAAGACAATGGGTCAAAAATAGCCCGACAATGCAAATCCTTCGTAATCTGACTAATAGATAACAAATTCATGGAAAATCAGGAGCATGTAGCACATCCTTCAGACGCATCGAGGGCGTCAAACTAATCTCCTCATGTCCTTTGATTAGAGAATGAGTCCCATTGGCTATCACAATTATTCTCCCTGGAGAAACATGTCTATATGTTGTAAGCTGATCTCGGTCTCCACATATATGTTGCGTCGCACCAGAGTCCATAATCCATTCTGTAATCTCAGATCCATGACCAGAGGTAAAAGTATAGGTACTAGCTGAGGTGCAAGCAGAGGTACTGGCTGAGGTAGAAGCTACTACATCTAAGTGACCTCCTGAAGATGGTGAAGAAGTAGGAGGTATAATATCCCTCAGTCTGGCTACGAGGTCATCGAACCTTTGATTTGAAGTGGAAGTAGTCGGAAACTCAACCTGCTTCGCTACTCAGACAGATACATGAAAACTATGCTTGGAGTAGCATGTATCCTCTATATGTCCAAGACGATGACAATATGTGCAGGGCTGGCGAATGCGACCTCCTCTACCATGAGGCCCACTTCCACGAAAATGAGAGGAACCTCCTCTACCTCAGGAGGATGCCATCGTCAAATAGGTCTGACAAGAGGCAATCGAAGGAACAATAACCCACTGAGCCGGTGAGACGCTTCCTCCATGGAGGAATAGTGGCATCCGCTAAAATCTGGGAACATGAAACCTCATACTCAGGATCAAGGGCTGCAAGGAATACACAAACCATGGCAGCATTCCAATATGTCTTCTGTTGTTCTGGAGTAGAGGTCAGTGCATAAAGTTGTGGAGCTTCTCAAACATCCCTCGCAGGGATGTATACAGAGAGTGAAGTGGACGCTTGTTCTGCTTGATGGCGAAGATATCATGTTGAAGTTGCAGAATCTTCGTCTCGTTCCTCGCTTGAGAGTAAGTGGCTGCGAAGATATCCCACATTGCCTTGGCAATGGGCTGATGTAAAACACCATTGGCGATCTCTATCGTCAATGTCCCAAAAAGCCAAACCTTTGCATACGCATCATCAGCCTCCCACGATGTGTTGACCCCACTTTCTCAACCGGCCCCTCCTCGGTAAGAATATGTTTCCTACTCGTAGACTTTATAAGGCTCATGAACTGCATGGTCCAGAGTTCATAGTTCGTCACGTTCATCTTGACAATGGGTTATGGACCTCTGAAAGCGCATGTGGCAGGGATATCGATCTTGCTCTCCGACATCTTGCTGAATAACGAAAATTAGGATTTTGTAGACCAATAGATAGGTGTCTACACAGACATATGAGGATTTGATCGCATATGTAGACTAGTGCAATCAAATCCATCAACCCAAGAGGACCTCGATACAAGCAGAGCAGGCCGTGGGCTGACGACAATAGGGGCCGCCGACGACGGGGAACCGGTGGCAGCGGAGGCCCAAGTGTTCAGAAAGGCGGCTCAAGCGGCCGCATATGCATACTCGGGCCCCTTAACGCACCAAATATTCAGTATGCGTTCAAATGGTACATGCGGCCGCATATGCGGCCACCTTTGTATTAGAGACCCCTCGATTTTATTTCAAGTAAAACCCTAAATAAACCACACCCTCATGATCCTCCACCTCCCCGACCTTTCTCCTCCAACTCGCAAACCATCTCGCGATCCTCCGCCTCCTGATTTTTCTCTTCCAAGCCCTAGGCGACATGCTCCTCCTTCTTTCTAAGGCGACACAACTGCTCCTCCACCTTCCCTGGGCGATGCAGCTACTCCTTCTCCTTCCTTGGGTCACACGGCCTACTCCTCCGCCTTCTCTCGAGGCTCAAGTTGCTGCTCCTCGCCTTCCATGGGTGGCGCGCGAGCCTGCATCTCTGCCTTCCCTCGAGGAAGCGCTCCTCCTTCCCTCAAGCCGCAACACCTTTATTAACTCTTGGCCAAGACATCTGCCTTCCTTAGGCAGTGTGTGCTCCACATCCTTCACTGGATCTTCGCCTCCAACAGGCACCATGTACTCTCCGATTCTTTGCAACCACCTTTTTTCTTTGTTTTTGAGTTTCAAATCTATTGTTTTCATATAAACTTGTATTATAGTTGTCAAAACTTTTTTCAATGGGTTATACTTTTTGCTTCTAGCGAATAATTAGCAAGAGATTTGATGATATATAGACATGCTAGTTTTAATTAAAAAATATTTATATGCTCGTGGTTTTGTGAGAATTTTCAGCAAAAGAGTACTATAGATTTTTTCAGACCTTTGGTTGAAATCAAATTGTACAAAGAATATTCACATCATATTACTTACATGTTATATCTTTTGGAAACATAATATCTAGTATATGAATTTATTATTATATTTTAAATTATTTTTTATTAAAATAATAGAAACTGCATAATCCATACATACTTCCGCATATACTTCCGCCTGTCCGCCTACTCACTTCAGATCACCTGACCGAATGAATACCACATACTGACTTTCTGAACCTTGGGAGGCCCAATGGTGATGAGGACCTGACGACAGATGGCGCGATTCAGTTGATGTGAGACGGCAACGGGGGCTCGACAATGATGGTGGGTAGCCGAGAGAGAAGCCGGCTCGGCGGCAGGGATGGCTTGGCTCGGCGGCAACAAATGCCGACGACCGAGAAGGGTAACGAGGGTCGACGGCGGCTGCTTGCCGAGAGAAGAAGGCGACGGCGGTGCCTAAAGGAGAAGAGAGAAGGGGCGACGGGTGTGGTTAGGGTTAGGGTACGAGAGCTCCGATTTAGGACCGTCGCTCTTATACCATGTTGAGAAAAATCGAAGAGTTGTTTATTCATGGGAAACCTAGGCTCTTATATAGAGGAGAGACCTATAGGAAAATTACACGAGAAGGACATAAAGAAATGAAATAAAGAAAACGATACAGAAAACATAGATATATCACTACAATGTTGGGTCTTGGCGAAGCTCGAAGATGGTTGGGTCACTACTGCTCCCTCTCACACGACGCTTTAATGTGGGACCCAACGGCTAGTTAATCCTTGCAGGTATACTAAGGCTTACAACACAACCCGAGACCGCCATCACTAACTGCTACCTCGCCAAGGAAAACTGAAGAGAAGGCCCATTAATATTCGCCTCCAGTGGAGTACCTCCTCGATTGAGCACATCCGCACCCTCAATTCCTCCACCATTGACTACCAAATACCAGAACCACAGAGCTCGACCGCCTCCATCATTTGGAGCAACATGGAGCCTCCATTTAGAGAAGTAGTGATCGAAGCAAAAAGGTCAAACACATGCTTCTCCTCCGTGTAGTTGCAACCTCCTTACCCCTCATCGAAGGTCACTCCTTGTCTTGTCGAGAAGGCTCCCCACTCGACCGCCATCATCAGAAGAAGCTCCTCAACCCGTCATTGGTTACATTTTTCTCCCTTTGTTCTTGTAGAAGGGGTTGTGAATGGGTCTTATGAGGTTGAGAAGTAGATGATGGATGTTGAAGTAGTGCCCATCAATTGCTCGATGATATGTCAAAGAAAAATTCTCAAGAAGATTTGAGTATTGCTCGTGCACAGAATGTGTTCGGTAAATTGCATGTGAGAGTTGATAAGGGATTTTTTGTTTTGTAAAAAAAATGAATTTTGAGAGGCAAAATCGTCAACATTTAGCGTTATCCGTCTAAGTTAACGGAAAAGATGGATGAGAATTAGCACATGGCCATGTCCTGCAAGGTTTGCACGTAATTCACAATTATTCAGGGTTACGTACGTAAATATGAAACTATTCAAGATTATGGGTGTAAAAATCTCTTTTTAAAACTATTCAGAATTAGCATTATCTGTCTAAGTTAACGGAAAAGATGGATGAGAATTAGCACACGGTCATGTCCTGCAAGGTTTTGCGCATAATTCACAATTATTCAGGGTTATGTATGTAAATATGAAACTATTCAGGATTATGGGTGTAAAAATCTCTTTTTAAAACAATGTTCTCAACCTATAATCTCCCCTCTCGAAAGATAATCCTCTTTCACGCTAACTAATTGGCTCTTGTTCCATATGGTTTAAACCCAGCTTTAACAAGAGATGCCCATAAGCACTCCAAAGAATAAACGGCAATCCATGGGGCATATGCCTATCTCCATACATCCCTAGCATGGTAAAATGTGAGAAATAAGTGCCCCAACTCTTCCGAACCATCCCTACAAAATGGACATAATATTCCCACATCAATCACATACTTAGCTCTCCATCTTTTTGTCAACAGATGCCCTCGTTTATGCAGCCAAATGAAGAATTTGACCCTTAAAAGTGTTTTAGAACACCAAATCAATCTACAATCACATTGCAGATTTCCAGGAGCAAAGATGGCAGAACTCAAAAGGGCCTTATACAATATTCAGAAAGTCAAACCAGGCAGCTGCATAGGGTGGCACTATCGAACCGCATCTACAATATTCGGTGTATATACAGGTTTGGCTAGTACTCGGGCTGAGTAAACCGCATATGTGTCGCCCATTCAACTGCCTATAGAAATAAATAATCCCACAATCTTCAACCGATTAACACCCCCCACCCCCACCAAACCATTGTCACCCAAATTAAACCAAAGTGCCCCCCAACCCCCCCCCAATGTTCACCCTTGCTGGTACACCTCTCTTGCCATGACACAAACCTCTCTCCATCACTTGGAGCCTCCTCGCCACGCCTGGAAACATAAATAAATACATACAACTATCTCAACACTCCCCCTCAAGATGGAGCATAAGCTTGGTGCAACACCTTTGAAATGGTCCTCTATCGAGTGTCTTGGTGAAGATATCAGCAGTCTGATCTCCAGTAGAAACATGTGATGTAGCTATGAGGCCTTTCCGAATCATGTCTGTAGTGTAATGACAATCCACCTCTATGTGTTTGGTCCGTTCATGAAAAGCGGGATTGTTGGCTATAAATAAAGCCGTTTGATTATCACATAAAAGATGCATGGGAAGAGGAACCTAAACAGTAAGATCAGTTAACACAGATCTCACCCACATCATCTCTGCGCTTCCTTGTGTCATGGCTCTGTATTCAGATTCTGCACTAGATCTGGCCACCATTGTCTGTTTCTTGCTTTTCCATGACACAAGAGAGCTTCCAACAAAAATAGCAAAGCCAGATGTAGATTTCCTGTCTCTGGGGCAACCTGCATAATCTGCACCAGCACAAGCTGTCACCTCAAGAAATGTACCCCTGTTGAATATGAGACCAGAACCAGGTGAAGTCTTCAAATATCTCAAGATCATATACACCGCATACATATGCACCTTCCTGGGTTGCTCCATGAATTGGCTAACTTTGCTCACTGCAAAAGCTATATATGTTCTGGTGATGGTGGCATATAGAAACTTGCCAACAAGCTCTCTATATCTCCTCCTATCTACTTCCTCAGTGCCATCATCATATAACCTCATACTAGGATCCATAGGGGTAGTAGCAGGCTTGCACCCTATCATACCTGTCTCGGAAAGAAGATCCATCACAAACTTCATCTGAGTCATCACAAGACCATGTTGGTTCCTGGCAAACTCCAACCTATGGAAGTACCGAAGTGTGCCAAGGTCCTTAGTCACAAACTGCTGACTTAGGAACTCCTTGGCAGCCTAAATGCCCTTTTCATCATCCCCTATGACAATGATATCATCAACATATACCAGAATAGCAACAGTACCTCTCTGTGTTCTCTGAACAAACAATGAGTGATCCAATGTAGACCTCTCGAAATCATGTTGCTCTATCAACTCTGATAGCTTCTGGTACCAAGCTCTCGAACTCTACTTTAGGCCATAAATTGCCTTATGAAGCGTGCACACCTTCTGTGACTGCCCCTCAGTAGCAAACCCTGGTAGCTGTTGCATATACATCTCCTCCTGTAAATCACCGTATAAAAATGTGTTCTTTACATCAAGCTGGTAAAGTGGCCAGTCCCGTGAAACAGCAACATATAAAAGAATGCTAAGTGTCGAGAGTCTGTCCACCGGTGAGAATGTATCATGATAGTCCATCCCATAAGTTTGAGTATACCCACATGCCACAAGCCTGGCCTTGTAGCGATCCACACTGCCATCTGCCCTTTGCTTTACTGTAAATATCCACTTGCAGCCCACAATAGATGCACCTGGAGGAGCAGAAACAATGCTCCACGTGTCACGCAACTGCAAAGCTGTCATCTCTTCCTCATTGCAAAATGCTGCCTACTATCCTGTATAGCCTCCTGATATGTTCGTGGGATACAAACAACAGATAGTCCTATAACAAACTTCTTGTATTCCTTTTACAGATGGTCCAATGAGACATGCGCAGCAAGAGGATAAGTTGCACATTGACGACGAAGCTTTCACAAAGCAATAGGTATGTTCAGGTCATCATCCTCTCTATTTTCTATTATCAACTCATCCTGTGTAGCATTCAACACACCAGTGCCATCAGATGAAACAATGTGCTCATTACATACCTGAGGCGTGCTGGATGATGTGGATGGCGCTTGAGCAGAGGGGCGAGTAGAAGACTTGTGCGTGTAAACATGCGGTAGGAACTGCATCTGAGGTACGGGAGGCGGAGATGATAGACGTGGTGGAGATGGTTGTGGTGGTTGGGGTGGTGGAAGTGGTGGAGATGGTTGTGGTGGTGGAGGTGGTAAAGACTCAACATTAGGTGCACAAGGTGGAAAAGATGGAGGTGGAGGAACAACCACATCCTCACCAGAATTAGCAGGAGATAACATGTCACCCGCAGGAGTAAAATACATAATAGACTCAAAAAATGTGACATCAGCACTCACATAATATTTTCTTCCTATAGGGTCAAAACATCGATACCCCTTTTGGGTACGAGAATAACCAACGAAGATAAATTTGACAACTCTAGGTGAGAGCTTGTCACGACCAAGGGTGAAATTGTGGACAAATGCCACAGATCCAAAAACTCTGGGAGTCAAAGAGAACAGGTCATCGAGAAACGCAATCGAGAAAGGGACCTTTTCTCCAAGCATAGTAGACAGCATGCGGTTCACCAAGTAGCAAGCAGTGAGAACCACATCTCACCAGAACGAATGTGGGGCACGACTCTGAATCAAAAGGGCCCTCATAATATCAAGAAGGTGACGGTGTTTGCGTTCAGCAACACCATTCTGCTGAGAAGTATAGGCACAAGAGGTCTGATGAACAATACCTAGAGATCTGAGAAATTCCGATCACTGTAATGTGGAAAACTCTAAGGCATTATCCGTACGAATAAATTTCACATTAGCAGAAAAGATATTTTTGACCTCCATAAGAAAAGATTTAATGATAAGACATGCATCAGACTTAAAAACAATGTCCCTGATGATCGGGAACACGGCTAGGACCCCAACTGTTAAAATGAAACAACTCAAAAGACTGACTACTGCAACGATCCTGACGACTCGGAAAAGAAGAACGATGATGCTTTCCAAGCTAACAGGCTTCGCAGTCCAAGGTGGTGCGAGTAGATATCTGAGGTAGAACATGGCACATCTTCTGAAGAGGGAGATGTCCAAACCGAAGATGCCACATGAATGGAGAAACAGAGCCTAAAGGAATAGTAGCAACTCCAGCACAAGGGGTATGGCAAGCTTGTACAATCCTCTCTGCTCACGGCCAGTTCCAATCACCCTACCCGTTAGTATGTCTCTGAAAGTCTGGAGCGTATAACACGTTCTGCAGATGCATAGAAGGAGTTAGAACAATCTCCCCCAGACCAACAATGGGAAGACGTACTCCATTAGCAATCACCAGGATCTACCAGGTGGGATAGACCTGTAAGAACTAAACTGTGCCCGATCTCCACACATACGGTGTGATGCACCTGAATCCATAATCCAGTCAGTCAAATCTGAACTGTTACAACTGGTAAGTGCATAAGTAATACCTGATGAGCTAGACGAGGCGTTGGTAGTGGCTGCGACATCTGAAGAACTTGCAGCTGGAGTAGCAGGAGTGAACATCATCTCTCGAAGTCTAGAAACAATATCATCCAGACGTATGTCCTGTGTATGAGCAGAAGTAGACTCAGTCTGCTCAGAAACCCTTGCGAACGCAGGATATCCATGCTTTTGAAAGCATGTCTCCTCAGAATGACCAAGACAGTGGCAATGTGAACATGGGCCACAATGACATCCTCCTCCTCGACCACGAGGTCCACGGCCACGAAATTGGGAACTCCCCCCCTCTGCCACGAGATACCACCATAGCTGAGGGAGTCTGGGCCGCAGTAGTAGACGGAGTAGTAATCATGCTCAATCGCTTGTATACCTCTTCCATCAGAGGTATCGTCTCACCTGTCAGGAGTTGAGTACGTGTTGCATCCTACTCAGAGTCAAGAAATGATAGGAAAACTCCTGTCATAGTGGCATTCCGATATTGTTGTTGTTGCTCAGTGCTGGTAGTAATGGACATAAAGCTGTGCAGTCGCTCAAACATACCTCGAAGATGAGAGAAGTACGCATGGAGTGGTCAACCATTCTGTTTGGTCGACAAAATGTCAAACTGCAATGGAAGAACTTGCTTTCATTCTTTGCCTGCCCATATGTAGTTGTTACTGCTAAAATATCCCACATAGCCTTGGTTGTGGGTTAGTTGACGATATCATTGGCAATCTCCGTAGTGAGCATTCCAGAGAGCCAAATGCAAGCATAGGAAACATCTTGCTTCCATGAAGCATTAGCCCCAGTTTTATCCGCCGATTCTGATTCTGTCAGAATGTGCTCCTTGTTATGGCACTGCATAAGAGTACGAAACTGCATGGACCATAACTCGTAGTTGGTCCCGTCCATCTTTACGATGGGAGCCGGACCTTTGAAGGCATTAAAAGAAGAAAACTCGTCACTCTTGTAATCTAACATCTTACCAATAAGCAGAACCACAGACTACTGAGGAGTAGATCGATCCGAGAGCGTCTACACAATCATAAAGAGGAGTGGTTGTATTTGTAGACTCATACAACCATCCTTATCGAATCGTGGTGGGTTCTAGCATCGCAAGATGTGATTTATGTGAGAAAAATCACAATTTGCGATCAAAACCAGACCTCAAGGCTGCAGAACAAAGGTGCACGAACCGATCCCAGGTCACCGCAGCACACACGCGACACGCGGGGGGGGGGGGGGGGGGGGGGGGGGAATCGAGGTCCCTGTGCAGCGTGGACAGACGATCGGTTGTGCCCCTAGATGGGCGGAGGTCCTCTTGGCGGCGAGCGGAGGACCTGGGGGCCCCGGCGGCGGCGTTGGAGGGCCTAGGGTACCCCAGCAGCGACGTTGGAGGGACCGGGGGCCCCTGGCGGCGGTGCTGGGGACGGTGGGGGCCCTTGGCGGTGGCGCTGGAGATGCGTGTAGCCCCTGGTGGGGGAGGGGGGGTAGGCGTGTAGGGTTAGGGTTTAGGGTGGGATAACAGAACCCTGGTGTAGGATCGTTGTTCTAATACCATGTTGGGAGAAAAACTTATTCGTTGAAATAGAAGAGACCCTAGGGTTCTCTTATATAGGAGAAAAGCCATGAGTTAATTACAGATAAGTACATAAAGGAAACATAAAGAAGAGAAAAACACTGCTGGAGATACAATTATCTCAACAAAAAGGATTGCCAAAAACACTGTATACACTAAATTTATGCATGCAAACATGATAGTCATTAAAATGGAACGATGAAGCTACTTTTATACAAGAAAATACAAAGACAAATCATTTAAATGAGTGTCCACGTTCACTTAGAAATTGGATTTTTTTTTGCAAATCAAAATAATACTATGGTGATTAAGTCAACCAGTTCAATGTTGAATCCGAATAAGGTTAGAAACCAACCTCTTTTATTTCTTGTATGAGATGCTGCACACGATTGCTAACAGTTGCACGAGTACCGGTGACACCAACAGAGCTCACCTGTTTAAGCACAAAAGATGTTTCATACATATTTGAGATAGACGAACCATCTGAAACTAAGGACAAAAAAGTTGACACAAATTGGTATTTGATAGAACATGATATAAGTACATGCCAAACATGCAGTTTTAAATGCGTTTTGGTAGTACGAAGGATGCTTGGTCGAAAGTGGCCATCCAAATATCGAAGGTGCAGCTAATGATGGACATTTCGAAAAAGCATTCAAACAGACATAAAACAGTCATTTGACAACATCGCAATACATGTTCAAATGTCAGAAATTATACAAGTTGCTGATCCTATATTTATGTCCTACAACCATGAGAAATGTGGCAGTAAGAAAAAATTATGACATAAAAAAGTGAACTTGAACAAAAACATAAGGTAAAGAGGTGTTCAAAGCACCAACATCCCTAAAGTCCAGGTATAATGGAAAAAAGAGCACGTGAGGTGAAAACAATCATGCACCAAATTTCTTTTTCTTAGCCAGTTACTGAAACTCAAGCAGAAGATATTACGCATTTGGAACTAAACTAGAAAAAAACAAAACCAGAAGTTTTATAGATATATATAAGCAAAAGATCATACTGAATCAGCGAAAAATATATACTTAAAGTTGCCTGTAATAAGTAGAATTCCAATTCCAGACAAGAGCAGAACTTACTAGGTAGATAAAACCTTCTGAAGCATCGGCGATGGACTTCATGCGATGTGAAGGTGTCGTAGGTGTCGTCAGGAGTACCTTAAAATGCCAATACAGTATAAGCAAAACCAATGTAAGCACATAGTTCAATGTGGCCATCAGTTATTTGTATTTCCAATGTTACTAATTTAGAACTTGGATAAACATCATCTGGAAATACAGTTGTGATTAGCAACATTTTTTTGAGAAAAGGTGGGACGAACTTCCATTCGAGGCCCATCCAAAGAATATATTGCTAATTTATAAAGGAGTAATTACAGACGCCAAATTTCATAAAGGGCATTGGCATGCCCAGGTACATTTTTGAAATAAAATCTCATCCCTTAAAGACAACCGCATTTCTAGTTAACCAAAGCGCCCATATCAACGCATAAGTCTTTGTTCGCCCTTCTTCAAATTCTGATCAGTATCTGCTAATAGAAGCCCAAAAATAATCTTTATCACTCCACTGGACTCCTAGAATATATGCACTATGCCACAAATCAACCAATCTTGGGCATTGAAAGAACAAGTGGTCAACATCCTCTGTCCCTCCCCACACCTTTTTGACAGCCCTCCTCCACTCCAGGAAAAATCCTAGTTCTATGTGCTCCCGTCAAAACTTGCTCTCTTCTCAACAGCCACAGGAACAACCTGACTCGCATGTGAATCTTCCAACTCTAGATCCTAGTGCAGTCCCTTAAATCTCCGCATCTGTCAGTGATGATTGAGCCGAAATCACCTTATATGCCTTTCTTATTGTGAATGTCCCTTCTTTCCAGCACCAAAAGTCATCTACCTTCTAATGACGCCTCCACCCTTGCCAACCAACTCGAAAGAAAGATAAACTCCTTCGCCCTTTGGTCAGACAATTCAACCATAAAATCAGGTGTCCAAGAATAATTTGTCTATACATCCACAATACAGGCGTCCCTATCAACTGCAAGAGCAAAAAGCATGGGGTACAGATCATAAAGAGCACCCTCTTCGGACCAGTCATCCCGCTAGAAACGAAAACCATGACATCTCCCAAAATTGACCGCATCGAGTCTACCAGGATTGACACCACCGAACAAATACCTCTCCAAAATGTGGAATGTGAACTCACAACATCTGTGCGGGCATGCAGACTAGGCAACACTGTATAGATAGATCTCACCAGTCAAGATAGAAGATCACTCCTGTCTCCTCGGATTCTATGTATCCATTTCCCAAGAAGTACCTTATTCATATCATCAATATGCAACACTCCGAGCCCTCCATCCTTGATCAGCAAAGTCACTGCCGACCATCTACTAGTGTAATTCCCTTAGCATATTGGGTTGACGACCAAAAGAAACGCCTCATTAGAGTCTCGAACCTCTTCCAGATACCCATAGGTAGCACTCTCGTGGACACGAAAAACACAAGAATCGTCGAAAGTCAGCTTTCATCAGAACCAACCTCCCTTCTCTAGATAGGTAAGACACCTTCCTACCTGCCAATTTTTTCTCCAACTTACTGATGACTGGTAACCAATCAACCTGCCTAAGTTTCCCACAGATCAGTGGCAGGCCAAGATGGTTGATTGGCAAGTTCTTCTGTGCCGTACCCAGAATCTCCTCACACACTGCATCCAAATTTAAACAAGGTTAAAGGGGACAAAAGCTGATTTTTCTCCATTAACCTTTAGACCTGACATGTCACCAAAAATATCCAACACCGCCTTGGCTTGCCTTGCATTTCTCTTCACCCCCTTCAACGAAGAAAATGATGTCATCTGCATATTGCAGGATCGGTATCGAAATATCCTTTATAGAGAAGCCTCCGAAGAAATAGCCAACTTCTGCAAGCCCTGTCATAACTGCCAACGCATCCGCAACCAGAACAAAGAAAAGAGAAGCCAAGGGGCACCCAGTTCTCACCCTTCTGCGGCTCGAAGAAGCCACACTCTTGCCTACCATTTTTTTTTGAAAAAAAACGCTAAGGGTAGTCTCCCAAGTTGGGAGATACCGCGTCAATAAATTCATTAATGAGAAAGAGTTACATTAACGAGATGCCCAGAACTTATAAAGGGCTTTACAATGCGACAAGATATTCTCCGAGTAGAATCTCTGGTTTTTGAGAATATGGTCATTTCGCCCCAACCATATAGCCCACAGAGCTGCCCAGACAAGAGACACGTCATAGGTGGAGCCGCCCCCCACCTTCCGGACCGAAGGCCAAAACGTCGTCGCATCATCAATCATGAGCCAAGACAAGCCCAATCCTCTCCAAACCCCGGTCGAGAATGGGCACTTGAAGAAGATGTGGCCCGCATCCTCCTCGTGGCACTGGCATCTATCGATCATCGTTTCCTACACCCCAAAGAGACATGCTCGCCTAACCTTGTCACATAGACGGCCTCTCCTCAAGCACCAAAGGAAGATCATTACCCTGCAAGGTATCTTGGCTGCCCAAATCATTCTTACGTCCTGCGCAAACTCTGCATCTTGCTCCTCCATCGGCTGCCTCAGCTCCTCGTATGCCCTCTTCATTGTGAACTTTCCCCCCTCCCACACGAAGTGATCAACATGTTCGGCGTTGGTCGTCGATATGATATCTCCCGTCTGCGGCAACTCAGACTGCATCCTGAGAAAGTCCTCCAGCCACTGCTCAAGAAGATCATTCAGGAATTCAGGAGCCCAAGTACCGGACGCCATGACCTGGCATAGCAAAACATCCCTCAAGGCCGCGAGAGCGAACAACCTCGGGAACCTGGCGCTAAGATTCCCCTCACCTATCCAGTTGTCCCCCCAGAAGCGGAACAAAGAACCATCACCGAACTGCGGCCGCAACTTGTGCACCAGCTCAGGGAGAACTTCCCGAACCCCAACCAACCCAAAGTGGTGACTCCCACCGCACCCTCCCCGCCACTAGATCGCCCCTCGCTCCTAAATCTTGCGGACTAATCTGAGCACGAGAGCCCCCAGATTTGGGACACCCACTTCTCCAACAACGCCTTATTCATGCACTCCACATCACGGATGCCGAGACCGCCATCCCTTCTTCCCTGTGTCATCTCCTTCCAGCCTACGAGGTGCAGCCCCGATTTCTGTTACTTGCCATCCGACCAGAAGAACTTCTTCATAAGCGCTTCAATCTTCCTACGAACCTCGACCAGTAGGATGTGTGTGGAATAGAAAAACAGGGGGATCGCCAACAGCACGTGCTTTAACAGAATTAATTTGCACCCCTTGAGAGGGTGCCTGCCTTCCAACCCGCTAATCTTTGTTCCATCTTATGAAGCACAATGTCCCAGTCCGTCTTCAACTTTCCGTCCACTAGCGGCAAACCCAAGTAAGTAACAGGCAGCGTCCCCAGCGGGCAACTGGTTAGCCCCCCGATCCTCTCACGCTCGTCGTCAAGCATCCCAAAGGTGATGACCGCTGACTTGCTATTATTAGCCACCAAACTGGAAAGCTCGTCAAAAATATCGGCCATCATAGTTGTGTTCTCTGTATGCTCTCCCGAACCGCCCATCAATAGTAGAGTGTCATCAACATATTGTAATACAGGTATGGAAATATCCTCCAAGCAGAAGCCCTCATATAGACCTGCATCCACCGCCTGATTGAAGAGAACCGCTAAGGCATCGGCAACGAGAACAAAGAGCATCGGGGCCAAAGGACACCCCTGTCACACCCCACGCTGCGGTTGGAAAAAACCACCCTCCGGGATTCTATTCACAAGAACCGAGAAAGAAGAGGCCGTAACACATCTTTTCATCGAGCTGATCCACTTCTCCGGGAAGCCCCTCTGGGACAAGGACGTCCACAGAAAGGTCCAGTCAACGCAGTCGTAAGCCTTGGAGAAGTCAAGCTTCCATAGTGCCCCTTTCGTCTTCGACCGCTTCCACTGTAGACAAACCTCTGTTGCCATCACCAGACCATACGCCATTTGGCGCCCCGGGATAAAAGCAGTCTACCCCTGTAAGACCACCGAGTCGAGGACCAGTTTGAGGCGGTTCGCCAGGGTTTTTGCGACAATAAGGTAGATCGCATTAGATAACGCGATCGACCGGAAATCATCAACTCTAATCGGATTTTCCTTCTTTGGAAGCAAGAACAAAAAGGCCATGTTAACTCTTTCAAAACCGTTGTTAACCTCCGCGAACTCAGCCATGACGTCGAGGACCTCGCCTTTCAACATCTCCCAGATGTCCTTGAAGAAGAAGATCGGGAAGCCGTCAGGGCTTGGAGCACCCTCCGCATTCAGGCCCCATACCGCCTCCTTCAGCTCGGCCTCCGAGAACAACGCCTGCAATGCCGCCGCCTGCGAGTCAGACAATCTCCTGGCTCCTCTTCCCTGCCACCCCCAGCCGCTACGTCTCTGCCTCCCCGAGGCCACCACGAAGTGCTCGGAATTCACGGATCCCAAGCAGGCCTCCCCCGTAACCCGCTGCCCCCCTCCCCACGAGGAGCTCGTGAATATTGTTTCTCCGCCGCCTCCCTGACGCCATACTATGGAAGAAATGTGTGTTGGCATCACCATCTCGAAGCCACCTTTGTCTGGATTTTTGCCTCTACTCCACCTCCTCCTTACGGTCTTCCAACATAAGCTCCTCAAGTAAGTTCTGCCTTTCTTCTAGCTCCACCGGTTCAAGACCCCTTTCGCCATCCAACTCATTCAGACGTGCCACGCCCGCTTGCGCCTCCATTCTCTTGAGCTTCCTCCGTCGCTTATTCTCCCTATCGAACCGAGCCAGATGCGCCTTTAGGAGTGCTAATTTCTTAGAAAGGAGGGCGGCCGTCGACCCCACCGGATGCCACTCTCTCCGGCGGTCCTCCACGTTCTCGCGAAATCCTTCCTCAAGTAGCGAGCACCTCTCGAACCGAAATGTAAATCTACTCCTTGACTCCTCCCCAGAGGACCACAGAATCAGTGTGTGGTCAGAGTGCGCCCGTGGTAACGCCCACGCTCGCGACAAAGGGAAGGCCTCCACACCCTCAATAGACAAAAGAAATCGGTCGAGCCTCGAACGGGACCTCGCATTGCGCCAGGCATAAGAGCACCCCACAACATCAATAATCGAGAGTCCCAACGCATCCAGCAACCTCCGCAACATATCCGACCCCGGGTCTCTGCCCCCGCCCTGCTGAGGCCGATCCCCTGGCAGAAGCGTAACATTCAGATCTCCCCCGACTAGCCAAACTCCATCCTCACGCGCTGCCCCCAAAGCCTCTAGTTTCGCAGCCAAAGGTCCTCATTCCTGGACCGTAGGACCGTAAACGTTAGAGACCAGGAAAGAGAGCACGTCCACACGTCTCCGTAGCATCACAGATAAAGTCGAGTCTGAACGAGAGACCGAGATCAGCTCAAAACAAGCGTCCTTCCAGCCCGTAATCAAACCCCTTGAGGCGCCCGTAGCCTCCAGGTCCACCACTCCGAATCATGCATTCCTACCGAAATCTCTTAGCACTTCCTCCTTCCCTCGAGAAACCTTTGTTTCTTGAATCAGAAAAATATCTGCCTTCGCTTCTTCCACCAGGTTCATTATTGCCAGGCGCTTTTCGGGGCGGCTTGCACCCCGCACGTTCCAAGAGAGGACTTTCAGTTGGAAAATCCGCTGGCCATCACTTTTGGGGGCACCACCCCTAGACGCTCCGCCATTGCTCTATCCAATAAGCCGAATATGTTCGTCAACGCCGTCTGCAAACGATCACACGTAGTTTCAACAATTGTTCCATGGTCGGCAGACGCCAGTGCCCTCGCTCCCGCCTGCATCAGCCTCCTTTTCTCGGGCCTCGAGAGCCTCCGTCTGGAGTAACAAGAGTCCCAAATCGAGGGGCTTCAAGTGTTTTGTCACCAACCTCGCTATCTTCCCAAACAACCACGTCGCTCCCTTCCTGCCTCTGCGGGGCGGATTGTGAGAACACAGCTGTATCAGCCTTGTGCTCCCTTCTAGAATCCCCCAACCCTTCCTGACCACCCCGCTCTGCATCCGTGGCGCCACACATAGCCGCAGAGGTCGAGCCTTCGCCCAGAGGAAGCGCTTCGGGTAACGAGATGGGGTTGAGACTCTTACAGGTGTGCAAGGCATCCTCTAGACTCCTCGAAGGTGGATACGGACCTGTATACGGATCATGCACCTCGACCCGGTTCGCAGGTCCGATAAAGAAATCGGGCAAAGCCCCACGTGACTCCTAAACCGAAGGCGGTTCCACTCCCTTTCCCGAAACGCCTTCCCCCGGGAAGCGAACAGTCGCTACCCATTTTTTGAATGGCTCTTGAAACACTCTGAATTGAATGTTATGCGGAAGTCGAAGGGTCTCCGCCTGAACCGCCGGCAACTCCTCCCGAGGGCTCTTCACCTTCTGGCCAGTTCCGTCGCCTGCAACCATTGGACCCTCCCCCCCCAAGCTGAATGGGCTCAGCCCCAGGTTGCCCATGGCGGTGATGCATGTCCAGACGCACGATCGCATCCAGCGACGAGAGCTCCAAGAATAAAGCCCTCCCCTGTGAGGAAACTTTCCACCAACCAAGCATCTTCGGGTTTAGACGTCGCACCCTCAGGATGGGATCTAGCAGATCTCCTGTTACGCAGCCATTACATTCGAGCCCTACAACCTCCGCAATCCCTTTTAGTAACTACCGGATGTCCTGTAAATTGCGCAACGAGTAAGGTAGTCCCTTGACTCGAATTCGTTCAAGAGATCCGCAAGCCATGGTGCCATCCCAGGTGCACATCCTGCGCCACTTGAGCCTCGACTCGCCCGCAGTAGACCATCGGAGAAGGCCCGCCTCTTCCGCCCCCGACAGACCTCTGGCTAAAACCCGCCAAGGGCTGACCTCGATCACATCACCCCAAAAATCGCCACTCGAGATCGCTCCCACATCCGAAGATGCGAGGAAGAGGGCCTCTGGTCCACCTCCCTCGCCAATCACCAAGCCGGACCGGACTGGACAAATTGTATTAACTGCTTTAAGCAAACCCGGCCTCTATGCCCAGATCCGCGGCACACGAAACATCTGATTAGCTCCCTACAAGATCTCTCCCAGTGTCGAGATGAGTCAGATGACCCACAGCGGTAGCACCCCCGCCCGAAAGGGTTAGTACAGTGCTCCATTTGCCGCGAGTAGCCTCCCGAGTGAGAGCCGCTCAAAAGGTGACGTCGATTTCTCCGGCGGATCACCTCGACCCAACCCTCTGTCGCGCCCTTCATTCCCCCCACCCCTCGTTCGTACGATGTGACTTACCGAGGAGAAGCCTTTGTTTCGTGAATCCAATCCTCTTGCCTACTTTAACAAGCATTGATAGAGAGGATGTGGTAATGCATCTCTTCATCCAATCGATCCAGAGGCTCGGAAAATCTCTCCCAACCAACGAAGCTCGTATAAATTTCCATCTCATACAATCATACGCCTTCGAAAAGTCCAACTTCCAGAGAAAACTAGCAACCCCACTTATCTTCCAATCCAACAATCTTTGATGCTGCTACCACTCCCTCCAACAACTAATGTTCTGGAATAAACACTCTCTGAGCTGGTAGAATAAGGTCATCAGGACGCCTCTAAGATGGCCGACCAACACCTAAGCCATGATGAGGTAAGTAGCATTGGATAATGCTATAGGTCTAAAATCGTCCACATGCTCAGCACCTTCCCTTTTCGGGAGCAAAAACAACAAGGACCTATTGAGCTTTTCTAGGCCTTGATTTGCCTCTCTAAACTCATCGATCATCGCCATGAAATCATCCTCAACCACATCCTAGAATTCTCTGTAAAAAGAAACCGGAAGGTTGTCTGGTCCTGGGCACCCATCTGCCTTGAGGTCAAAGATTGCTCTGCGTACCTCCTTCCTGGTGAAATCAAAGATAAGCAACTCATGTTGTTCAGACCTCAAAGTCCCGACCTCTCTACTGAGCCATCTGGCCCCGGTGAGAAGTGCCTCCTACTAAATTCCCGGAAGTGCTCCACAGTTGTCGTACCAATCACTCCATCTCCTAAAACCCTCTCATCCTCCACCTGCAACTCATGTATTAGATTCCTCCTCCTACCACTCGCTATAGCGTAAAAGAAGCGTGTGTTCACATCCCCCTCCTTCACCATCTTCTGTCTAGATCTTTAAAGCCACTCAACCTCCTTTCGCTTGTCATCCTCATTTACATTCTTTTGATATTCACCTCGTGACACCAACTCAGCTTGATTTAAGTCTCGTTCATCTTCAATAATATCCAGCTTGTCTTTTTCCTTCATTGCTTGATCTTGTTGTCTCACATTGCGAGTCTGACGCGATTCCTTCCTATGTTTCATCAGCATCCCACGTAAACCGGTGATCTTCTGGGCCAATCTTTGCACAACAGACCTCTCTACCTATAAGTGCCCCGTCAGTTTGCAACCATCTCTCGAAACCCTTCATCCAACAACCAGGCGCTTTCAAACCTGACCATCGATCTTGGATGCCTCCTCATCACCGACTCCCAGCAGATAGGTGTGTGATCAAATCTTGATCTAGGAAGAACCCACACGGCGGACATGGAGAACGATTACAACATCTCCACTGACACAAGGAAATGATGCAAGCGGGACCTAGAGGATGTGTTACGCCAAGTGAATCTCCCGTAGCATCCAACATCTCTATAGCCATCTCCCACACAAACTCCAAGAAATCTGAGGAACACAGATCTATCCCCCCATCTCCTGAGCGATCCAAAGCAAGCAAAGTCGCATTAAAGTCTCCACCAACAATCCAAGGGATGTTAAGAAAATCCCTCATGGTTGTCCTTAACTCCTCCCACAATTCTAGGTCACGTGCACCCCTAGAGACTTCATAGACCGAGGTAAGAAGCATTCAACCTGCTTCGGGCTTGTGTTCCACCAACAATGAAACTGATCTTACCCTCACTCTTTGTTCCAAGGCCAGAAACAAGTCTCTATCCCACGCCAATACCGCACCTCCCGCACTCCCCACTGACAGTACTGCTCTGAACTTTGACAATTTTTATTCCCCTACAATCTCCAGAGAAACAAATCCCAACTATCTATCTTCGACTCTTGTAAGAAAACCACAACTGCATGCCAAGAACACAACAGACAACCAACCGTTTTTCTCTTCTGTCTATTCCCCAACACTCTCACTTTCAAGCTTACGATCTTCATTATGATCCACTCGAAGAGCTAACGGTGGGTAAGACAACCCCAAGACATTCCCTAAAAAAAGACAACCCCAAGACATTCTGCAACTTGCATATGAATGTCAACCGTAGCATACAAGTTCTTTGTAACTTGTCCAACACTCTTCTCATGTTCCTCCAACACCAAGTTTACCATCATTTTATCCCCCCCCTTCTCGAGGCTCGAGCCTCCTACTGTTTGATCTTCAAGCTCCCTCTCCAACCACTACCTCACATCCAGCTTTCTTCTTTTGCATGAGAAGGAAAGAATTGGATCGCCCCATGATCTTCGGCTGCCTTCATCCAACGCAAGTCTCCTCTCCCTTCGAGCTCTCTCTGCTGCGAAAATCCGCTTCTCGACCATCTTACAGTATGCCCCCGAAGCAACCCCTGATTTCTCCGTAACTAACACTTCGCCTCTTCTCTCTATTCCCAACTTTTGTAACCATCACTGCATTCTCCTCCCTCAACTCACGTGCTCCTACAACCAAAACCCCAATCCCTACCACTCATGCGGAGGTCGAGAGACCACCTCCATAGCCAACCTCCGAAGGAATGATGATATCTCCTTCCCTGGAGAGTGGTGATGAGGGGTTGCCTTGTTCTTTCACCACGACCATCAGGGTTGGTACAGGTAGGATCGGGACCCCAATAGGGTCCAACTCCTCCATTGGATCCGAGAAAAAGGAACCCATATTCGAAAAGAACAAAGCCGAACCGTCTGGGAACGAAAGGCCTTCATAATTCGAAGAGTCCCAAAATATCTATGCCTCCCCAAATATCTACGCCCAGTAAAGAGTAAGGAATTGAGATCTTGTTTGGGCCGAGAAGATCTTGTGTAAAAAAGGTGCGTACAAAAAAATCGTATGCGGAAAAAAAGGAGACTAAAAAAGGAAATAGCCAAAAAAATGGATCCTACAAAAAAGAATCCGTAAAAACAATCAACAATAACAATAAAGCCTTTTCCCACAATTAAGTAGGGTCGGCTACATGGATTCTTCGCCTCCATTCAGATCTATCTTCGGTCAATCTCGGGCTTATATCCAAAAAACTAAGATCCTTTCGTATAGTCTCTTACCAACACTTCTTAGGTCGTCCTCGCCCTCTCTTAGCCGACTCAATATCCTAACACTCGCATCTCCTAACCGGTGCATCAATTGATCTTCTTTGCAAATGACCAAACCATCTTAAGCATTGTTCTCGCATCTTATCCTCGGTCGGAGCAACACCAACTTTCTTTCTGATTGCCTCATTCTGAATCCGATCTTTACGTGTGTGCCCACACATCCACCTTAGCATTTTCATTTCTGCTACAACCATTCTCTGCACGTCTATGGTTCACAGGCAAGTCGAAAAAATTGAGATCGACTTATTGGTTTTTTTGTTCTCCCCATCTTCTTGTCTTCTCCCAACTTGATCGACGTTATTGTTTTCCGACAGTATGTGAGAAAAGGGGAGTATTGTGTAGAGTTCTACATGTCAGATTTTCAGATTCTTCATATTTCAGGCCAGCCAGATTTCAGACTCTATATTTCATATTTAGACTCGACAGATTGTTTTAGAGTCTTCAGTTCGATTGCAGATATGCGATCATCAGTTGTGTGGTCCCCATTTTTGTTTTTTATCTCAGTGTTTTCAAGTGATCCATAGGGACTCCGGAGTAGAGATTACCTTCTCTATACCATTGTGGGCGAGGGTTTTCATGTGGTGTCATAAGGACTCCAAAGTAGAGATTCCATTCTCTGAACCAATACAGGAGAAACCCAGTTCTCCAACGAGGAGACTTTTAGACTCCATTCTCCAACGATCGTGGACTCCGACAAGGATGTTTCCATGGCTTTTCAGTTCAACTCTTCAGAGAGATGGAGCAGTTACGAGCCAGAGTTCTCCAAATGGAGACTCAATTCAGTTTCAGTGACATTGATAGGCGTAGTATGGAGCACATGTTCTCCGACGAGGAGACTCAGTTCAACTCACACTCCAGCTCTTTTGTTCCTCCTCACATGCACATCATGATAAGCAGCGTTCTCGACAGTAACCTATAGTTGTGTATGCGTTGAGTTGATATTATTCGTAGTATCTTGAATTGTGAGTCTGAGATTTCTTTGTGTCAAAATTGAGCATTGCATGCTCCATCTTGTATGAGAGTGTTGGAATTGGATCCCTCCAGGGTCCAACTACCACCTCAAGTTGTTTAGTCTGACGTCTACTATTCGTGTGACTTGGAGGGTAAGTGGGGGCTAGGGTTGGGCATCGGCCCGGTTTGGGTTGGATTTGAGTTGGCACGGCCCAAGCCCATTTAAGTATATAAGCTAATGGGTCGGTACTAGGTCCATTTTATTTTCAAATTACAGGCCCAAGCCACCCGACCCAAACAAAATGGGTCGGGTTCGGGTCGGATCGGCCCAATTTAACACATACGTATACCGATATCATGTGTCTCGTTCTTCTTGCATTTGTCTGGTTGTTTCTTATGCATGTGTGCATGTTTAAGACTTTAAGTACGCTAACTAATCTGTGTTTCTGACATTAGTTGTACGTTGGATATAGAAATGTGGTAAAAACATATGGTGACTTAAACCACCATTCAAGTCACCATTACATATTCTATTGTAGATGCGGCATTATGACCCAATACAGATTGGTTACTTATAGTTGTACATGCTCTAATATTTGAGGACAGATTCCATTCTTGCATATTAATAATGTTCTCAATCCATGCTCACGGATATGATTATTAATGGGTATAAGCATTTATTCTACACTCGAAATATGAAAGTTAGAACATGGTTAGTAAGTTTGGGCAGCGTGGCATACTTTTTTTGCGGATAATTTGGGTTTGGGCTTTAGAATGGGTCGGGCTATCGAGCTTGCGGTTTTGGGCATTCTCAGGCCCGAACCCGACAAGGTAATCAATGAGCTTATTTTGAGGCCATGGCCCGCCCACTAAATTTTGGGCTTGGGTTTGGGTAGGATTATGCGGGTCGGGTTTTGGATCGGGTCGGGCCGGCCCAATGCCCAATCCTAGTGGGGGTTATATAAGAAGCCCCAGACCCATTGTATCAGATGAGAGAAAAGTGAATGAACACATCAGCCCTTTGAGACATTCTCACGTGGTTTCATCCCGCTACTTAGGGAGTAGGGTTCCACGTAAAATCTCGATGTTCTTTATTGTTATTATATTAATCGGATATCACGTTTCCTCGTTCTAGTTTTCTAACACTTTCTTTATTTGTGTATTCCACCCTTCCTATATAAAGGGGTTAGTAATCCATCATTAAGGGAAAAGTTGTAAAATTTTGAATTGAGTCTTGCTTTGGAGAGTGCCTACACCATTAGCATCCCTCCTTCTGGGTTTTTCTAGGAATCCATCTCTAAATCACCGAGTCGATTTCTCTCATCTACTCATACTCGATTTTCCATACGCATCAACATTCCGTAGCATAGACTAAGTTGTCAAACCTAACATAGGGGCAACATATCCTCAAGGTACGTAAATCTCGATGGAACCTAAGTGGCTATATATAAGACAAAGGAAACCTTATTGAGGTCTAAGGATCTTGGTGGAATATAAGTTGTCAAACTTAAGCCAGGGGCAACCTCCCCGAAGTTAATATATCTTAGCAAAACCTAAATTGTTGCACTAGGGCTAAAGGCAACAATATTGAGGACTAAGGACTTGGCAACACTGAGCTGACATGCTCCATGATGAGATAACAAAATCAATGCCGACAATGTGGCAATGAAGACTAAAGAGTCCATGAAGCATATTACAGGTTCCAACGAGTCAGAGGGAATCACCAAAGACAACAGAAGATTCATATGAGTTTAATATGATAGCATGAGGTTAAATCATCTTAAAGACCCAATCTACATTCCAAAGAGGAGAAGGAAGTGATTTTAAGACTTCTCCCTCACGAGCACTTGACTCCACACTGCAACCCATAACACACGATCCACCCCAGATATTGCGATAGCTTGTTCATCCAATGAGCACGAAAAAGTCCCTAAATTTGAGTGCCTTGATGAGGGGGCCCAAAACCAACTTGACTCTTAAGTACGAGGTCCCAAACTCGGACATGCACAAGTCAAGTAGGCGAGAGTAAACTTGGACCGAGAAAATCCAAGTGAAGCCCGACCTGTAAAGCTTTTAAATAATGGCAAAAAAAGGCAAAACCTCAATTACAAAGGCATAAAACAACTACCCATTATTGCCCTCCAGATCCCTCACCCTTTTGCATCCAGCATCAAAGTCGTCGAAGGTGTTATGGAACCCGTCTCGCCCAACACCTCGGCATCGCATCATCGCTCCTCCATCGCTTCCCACCTCATCTGTGTTCTAATTTTTGTTGCATTTTATTATTAAAGTAAAATCCAAAAAAAAGAAGACAATGAAGAAGGATAGAAGGTTTCGGATATAAGACAGATTAACCAAATATGTTTGAAAGCAAATAATACATGTGTTGGCCCCACTTAAGATATTTTTTTTGTGCGTAAAATCTAAAGTATAATCTTTTGATGCATTATTAATATAATGTGTTATGTATATTAATGGTTGTACATGGGTTGATTCTGTATATAAAATGACCCATCTTGGCCTAAAAAAAAGCAACCCATCCCTCTGTAATACTTATACTATAAAATGAACAATATTGGGTTCTTTAAGGTTTAGACTTGATATTCCTTTCCCATGGACTTCTCTTTCCCCAAATCACCAACTCCCATTACCAACCTTGTTTTTCTCCTTCATGCAGCATGGCATACTCCTCCGATCCTCATTACATGCATCCTGGCATAGTCCCTTTCCAGAACTCCATATGATTACAGTCCATTGTTCCTTACCCACCCCCAAATCCAGACAACTCCAAATGTTGGGAGGGGGGGACTAAAACTAAATGAGATAACCTCCAATAAATACGCTCGTATGCAAAAAAATGCAAATCATCAGCATAAAAAATTCAAGAAGGAAGTGAATTGACATTACCACAAATATCATCAAAAATCAATCACTTAAAATTGTCTCCCAATTGAACATCACATAAAAAGGTTATTATGCAACTTCATAAGAAAGCAATATGCAAAAAGCATACCAATTCCAGATTGTGTTTGGCGGCCTCTTCTCTTAAAGTTGCAGTTTCCTCCAGAGGTACATCTGGGATCACAAGACCTGCAAGTTTGAGTCAGTATATGGCCATTAACACCCAAGTCCGTCAAAATTGCAAATGACCTAAAATTCCGCAGGTGTAAGGAGTTAGGAATAAAATAAACGACTAGCTTATTATGAACTATTTAGAGAGAATGAGAGTAAGGACCAAACATATTGACAGAAACTATTGCTTCCTCGCAACAATGAAAATGACAGAATATATACTCTACCCGTAAATGCTCAAGAAAATGAAAAAAATAAGAACCCCGCAGACAACAATACAGTAAGACACTATGGATCATTGCAGCCAAATAAAATAAATATGCACCTTTGCACATTTGCCAATTTAACAGTTTTTTTAAATAAGGTATTATGACTCATTTACATGAAATTTTGAACAAAAAAGACAAGGGGGATCTCAACGGCATGTAAATTATACATGCATGATGCATCGTGACTCTGTTTACAATAATAGGTTGTAATGTAACCCTTGCCTTTCCAATGAAAGGACGAATAGTTAATTTATCTGAATAAAACTTGCCATTATAAAATAACAACACAGTCGCGTACACTCATAGTAAAGATTTTTTAGGAAATCATGGGATGTACGTCCTAAATGTGCAAACCCTAGTTCACAGTTTAATTAGCTGAATATGACTTTATCTCATTAAATAATAACCCCAGTCCTCTCTTTAAAAGTGGGGCTAGTAAGAAAGATACTACCATACCCTTCTTATTTATTTATTTATTCATAGTCAAATAAGGGGGAAACACATTATGATGCCCACCCAAATATATTAAAAGATGAATATAAGTTACGGAAAGACTTACAAAAGCCAAGACTCAAGAAGAGTCTTGGAATGAAAAATAGCATTATGGTAGTAAAAGCATTGTTGAGAAAAGAAAGCCACATTTCTAGCTAACCAAATACCCCAGATAGTTGTGATAGGACTAAGGATGTCCTCTCTAGGGCTATGCTTTCTTTAAACAGCGATTAGAAGAAATCCGGATTTTGGAGATTCAGCCCGTCTATGTTCATTCAGACAGTCTACGTTCATCTCTACCCAAATTGTGGATGCCTTCACAACGTGAAAGAAAAGATGCTCAACCGTCTCAATACGTGTGTCACAAAGGGGACATCGGTTAGAAACATCTGTGAAAAGTCTTGCATAACGATCCCCTGTCATAATATGCAACTTCCATATAAAATTGCAGTCACGAACCATGGTGTCAATCCTTGGTGTTGGCAGCCTGATTGTTTTCTAGGCATGTTTGATTGAGAAAGAGTTATCTTTCCATAACCAGTGATCCTGACCATCTGTCGCTCTATCCATCTGCCTGAGGGATTCCAAAAGGAGAAGGAAATCCACCAGGTGTTGATCAGAGAAGTCTGTTAAGAATGAAGGTACCAAGTTGTCACCTACCCAGTAGTCAAAGACCCGCATATCCCGATTAGCAGCCGGAGCAAATAGTCCGGGGAATCTTGAGGCGAAGGTTCCCCCACCCGTCCAGTTGTCGGATCAAAAGGCAAACGATTTACTATCTCCAAGCACCGACAGAAAGAGTTCCTGAAAGCGAGGCATCATCGATGAGATCCCTTCCAGAAAACCGAAGGGTTAAAGTGCAGGTGTTGGGGCAAACTGGCATGGACCCCAATATTGTAAATGTTGTGAATGAGACGGCAACACAAGTCATCATTTCAGACCCAAATCTTACTAACTCACTTCAATAGAAGATCTTAGTTCATGGTTTCCAAAAGGAAATTTCATGTTCACCCTTCTTATTAATAAAAAAACAACAAGAAAACAAACTAAATAAACAAAATCAAATTGGGGAATTTTAACACTCCCAAAGCTGGAATATAAACATAGATGTCAATCAAGCTCAATTTCTAGCAACACTACTCGAAGTGGTTGCTTATTGGGAAGAAGATTTGGTAAAAAGATCTGTCACTTGATCTTCTAATTGAACTGGCGAAGTATATATGAATCCCTTCTGAATCATATCTCCAACGTAATTGCAATCAAATTTAACATGTTAAATTCATTCATAGAATACTAGATTGTTGGCGAAGAACATGGCAGCAAGGGTTTAAATATCGATTTTGGATATCGTATCGACACTATGCTAATACGATATTTCGGCGAATATCGGCCAACATTAGTAAAGGAATGATCAGAAAATGCCCTCATATCGCCATTTCGCTCGAAATTTCGGTTCCTTGTCGAAACTGAAATTTTGCGAAATCTGAAACCATGCATGGCGACTTTATTATGACGTCTCAATTCCATGTGCCCATCAACATAGAGGCATTCATAGAATGTTGGATTGTAGGCGAAGAACATGGCAACTTTATTATGGCAACTAAATTCCATTTGTCCATAAACGTAGAGGGAAAGTTTGCTCGTGATCGAACACACCCATATCAACTCATTGCTACTTTTCCAATTCTGCACTCAGTTACGCCCCTACAATATGCTTCTTGCTCCTCCAAGTAACCGGGTTTCCAACTACACGAGGACAAAACCCTATAATCGAGTTACAATCAAATAAGCATACAATATAGTAAGCATTTTATAAGTCATGACCGAGAGCTTGCATCCTATTAAAAAGGAAGATCTTTCCCAAGGTGATGTGTAAGGTACTCGATAATCATCATAGCAACATTCCAGTGCACCTTTAAAGGCTTCTCAATAAACTAGATGACCTTATTAACAACAACAACAACAAAGCCTTTTTCCCACAATTAAGTAGGGCCGGTTACATGGATTCTTTGCCTCCATTCAGATCTTCTTGGGTCAATATCGGGCTTATATCCAAAAAACTAAGATCCCTTCGTATAGTCTCTTTCCAACACTTCTTGTGTCGTCCTCGCCCTCTCATAGCCGGCTCAACATCCCAAAATTCGCATCTCCTAACTGGTGCATCAGTTGACCTTCCTTGCAAATGACCGAACCATCTTAAGCGATTTTCTCGCATCTTATCCTCGATCGGAGCTACGCCAACTTTCTTTCTGATTGCATCATTTTGAATCCGATCTTTACGTGTGTCCACACATCCACCTTAGCATAAGATGACCTTATTAACAACAACAAAAAACGGATTGAGTCATTGCGACAAGAAATAATTTTTCCATAAGTGAACCGAATTGTTGTATATCAACATGATGAGAGTTTGTCTCATGAAAATGTGCACTTGGATCCATGGAAATGGAGGACCACTTGACTACAATCATTCCAATTTCCTGCAATAAATTAGTAATAAACATACGTAAGGACATAACAATCCCTTTGATTTTTGTAACCTGTATTTCAAGAAAGTACCCCAAGACTCGTAAAATATTTCATTACAAACTTTTCTTCAAAGGGCACGCTTTTTTTGTTTGAGTCAAAAAAGAGGTAAACATGATGGTGATCGTCCATTATTAATTAATTTAAAAGGCACGCTAGCAGATTCAGAACTCGAGGAGAGTTTTAGCAATATGATGAACATTATAGTGACAACAACAAAGCTTTCCCCCACTGTTGGAGTATTCGATGTATGCGTCAGTTATGAGGGAGATGGATAAATGGATACCTCCAGGATCCATTTACCCCATCCAGTTGTTTAGTCCCACATTGTCCAGCGGTGGGACTTGGAGGCTCTGGAGAGGCTATATAAGGAGCCCCAGACCTCCTGTATCCATTGAGAAAGTCAATAGACAAACATGGCCCTTTGAGGCCATCTCTCGTGGTTTCATTTCGCTCCTCATGAAGTAGGGTTCCACGTAAAATCCCGCGTTCTTATTTTATTTATCTTTTACCCATGTTTTGCTTCCGCTTCCTATTTTTATAACATGGTATCAGAGCGGGTCGATTCTTGAGGAGTTTTTCGTGTTCTTTATCTATTTGATTCGATAGTTGTTTATTCCTGAAGATTACTTTATTGAAGATTATTGCTGAACAAAGATCAAGTTCTTGTTCTAGGGTTTTCTGAAACCCTAGACTTATTTGTGAAGATTCGATTGTTGAAGATTCAGATCGCAAGAGGAGCATCTCCTTCCAGGCAAGCCCTAGCGGCTCCTGGCGGCGCCCTAAAGCCTCTGATCGCCATTCAAGTCCAAGGTGGCTTCGACTTCAACGCCCTCCAGGGCTCTGCATCGCTCCTAGCGTGATGCCCCATCGCCTTTTTCCAGATCTGCAACAGGCGAATGCCCATATGATGGCGGCGCAAAACCCTCGAAGCCGCCCCTCCATGCGGTATCCAGTGTCGCACTCCAGTGCATGTGCCGCACCCCAGCCTAGCGACGCCTCGAGAAGGCGGCGCCCTCCAGTATCATTGTGGTGGTCTCCAGCCGATGCCCTCACGCAACAGACCTCCAGGCACGCTCACCTCTCCAATCGCGCAGGCGGCGCGGTTCTTTGGAGGCACCAGACCTTCACGCGCAGGCCCTAAAATCACTCCCCCTTCGTACGGTTTATTCGCGCCTCCATTCGCAGGCGAGGCGGTGCACCCCTCCACTCGCAGGTTTATTCGCACCCAAGCCTCCATGTCGCTCCCACGACCCTTGGCCCCAAGCGAGGCGGTGCACCCCTCGCGCGCTCTCGCGCATCCCCTCTGCGGCAAAGCCCGGAGGGGTCTCCAGGCAATGCCCTTTCCCTGCAGTTTCCCAGTTCGCCACGCCAAGACGGCACTCCAGCCACGGTGATGCCCCCCCACTCCTCGGCCCAGACAATGTGAACCTCCGAGGATCCGGGTACCCGTTTACACACATTTCGCACTATTACATTCATTGGAATCGCATTAAAAGTATGAATTTACGGGAATTTTTTTCGCGTTGCAATAATTGCACATGACATTCCAACCACATTCATCATAATCAACAAAGACATGCCACCAAAATTTTATTCCATTCATTTTCATAATATCAATACATATACATCAGAAGTCGACAGTTCATTCATACATGTGTCGCAAATTATATATATACAAAAGAGAAAAGAAAACTGAAACAAAAAGGAACATACCGTCTGGTATATACCCTATCGCCTGGAAGCATCAATAGCTATTGAGCAGCAGGGTTTTTGCCTGCCAAAACATGTTAGGAAAGAAGAGGTGTCAGCGGACGCTGGTACCTCCCAAAAACTTATAAAACTAAACGGCGTTAATATGTTCAAAAGCAAGCAAGTAGGAAGGGAGGAACAAGTAAAGTTTACATCTACTTGCGTAAGTAAAAATGTTTTCAAGTCTCTTGTAAGCATCTCCCATAAGCACTCATTATTCCAACATTTTTCATATATAACATATTTATTTTGTAATCAAATGTTCATAATTGTAGGAGTGTATGTATATGTATATATATATATATTATCATACTGACCAGATATCATATCTGTGGATTTGACGATGTGAAAGATGGGATTGGAAATGTTTATGGATTTACTTGATTCTAAAGTCCAATGAGTAGTCATTTCCTATCAATACAACTTTTGATTGTAACTTCTCCAAATCTTACTTCCACTGTCTCAGATGTAACTCTAGATGATGTAGATATAGATATGGATGATCTGGATGTAGAATCGCCAAGTCTGTTGGCGAAAATAAAACTCAAGCGCTGAGGTAGCCTACAAAAGACTCTTCCGTCTCGCCCTCTAATAGGAAGTACGATCCAATAGAAGGATAGGTCTACTCCAAAACTACACCACTGAGACGGGTGATAGAGACTCTCTGGAAAAGTCACTCTAGAAAAACAGCCCAACCGGTAACGGGCAAACGAGCTCATACGAAAAACTAAAACCACAGATCCCCCGCATGGGCATCCTAAAACAAAGGGGTAAGCGGAACTGGTCAAAAGTCGGGATCCCAACGAGGCATGAAAACACTGCGAGCTCGCGTAAAAACCGTGAAAGGGACTGGGATCCTAAACCCGCGCACTTGGCGGTCGCTGCCCTAACTAGGCTTCCTATCTCCTGCCCAGGTGAGGGTCACCGCGCCCTCGCACGGTCAGGTGCAAGTGTCACCATGACCGGCAGTATAAATCTTCATTCCTCACTGATTCCAAATCATATGCATCACCTGATGTTATTAGCTTTGTAGATCTATTATGAATTGCATAAGTACTAAAAGTTATCAAATTTATAGTGATACTCGTATTGTGTATTGTTCCAATACTTAATGATTAATGGCCCTTTGGCTTCCACCTATCGTTCACTATTAGTCGCCATTTTCTTGTAAGAACCATACTTCTGAAGTTAGAGTATCAGATGAAATTATAAATGATTTAAGTCCCTTTTTAGGTTGTTCACTTTACGTAGGCAAACAAAGAAGTTGGAAATTGTGATCCACTCATCAACACATGAAACCCTCGGCCTATACTTCTTACTTGATCAAATACAACATCTGGTTGGGTCCTATATATGGATTCTCTACTTCCGATCAGATCTATTGTAGAGTCATTCTCTAGTTTGGATCAACAATATATGAGAAAAAACCCTAAAACTTTTAAATCAGGTATCAATTCCATATCTAGATATGTATTTTGATAGTACAGACACATTGTAAATACTTAAGTTTACAGTTTTAGCTATAGACATGTCCTTAAAATTGAGAGTTGTATTTGTAGAACAAAATTATATATATGTGGAATTCTAAGTGGATTTATTTCATCATAACATAGAACCTATTCATGGACAGTCAGGAGTTGGACTTACATATTTCATAGTGGTTACATTTGATTAGATTTCAGGCTGCACTGACAGGAAAATTTACCTCAGATCAAATTATTACTTGTAAAAGCCAAAGTGTCATAATAACTAAGGAGATTTGGGTCTGGTATTTTAATTACAGAAAAAGTTGTATGTACGTATGCCAATTTATGTCATAGACCATAACTATGATTCATCATTCAGGCATTGGTTCAGGTATACTAATATGTAGGTAGTATATTTACAAGAAGGCTATGTTAGCTATAGGTATGGGAATTATTAGCATATTTCAATGGGGTTTACCATGAGCACTTATCAATATAAGAATACACCTTCCTGGAACAAAACAAATTTCCAGTTCATATTTTTCTCATTCTTAGGACTGCTGGAGGATGGAGCGGTGGTGGAGAGTTCGAAGTAAGGGAGAGCAGGGGGGTTCGTCGCAGCCGGAAAGATCACCGCTGAAAGGGGCTTCGTCGCTGCGTGGGGGGGAGGACTCTGATTTTTCGGGACACGAGGGAGTTGGATCCCTTGTTGCGGAGGGGCGTGGTGTCGTCATGGAGGGAGGGGTCTCGGAGGGAGATGGCAGTGGCTTACTCGCTGGGGGTCGGTGTGTCGAAGATGGGAAAGGGAAGAGGGTGGTTTGCAGGGAGGAATGGGGGTTGCGGGTTGACGATGGAGGCGCGGTGCATGGGGCTGGGGGTGTCGAGGAGTGGGTGCATGTTTGCCACAAGAAGCCGGAGCAAAGATGCTTCCGTTGTGGGGTTCGGGGCCACGTTGCGTCGTTTTGTCCTGTCCCACCGAGGTGTTTTTCCTGCGGGAGGGTGGGCCACCGTCGTGCCACATGCAGGTTTGGTTCCGATCGTCGTGCCGCTGATGCTGCAGTGCATAGCTCTGAAGGACAATCCATGCAACGTATATCCACTGCGGTCGATGGTCGCCGGGGGCATCATAGTTATGCGGCAGCGGTTGCGGATGGTACGAAGGTTGCGGTTGGTATGAAGGTTGGCATGCAGGGTGGCGAGATCCATGCAGTGATCGATTACGCGTTGCGAAGCTGCATCTCTGCTGAAGCTCTGAAGGCCCACCTATTTGGATTCCTTGGCTCGTGGTTTACGGGAGACGTTGTGTCTCTTGATGTTCGTCGGTGTTGTATTCGTGGCCTCTTTTCGGTGCAGAAAGAGCGTCTGCTCCTGAATGGTGGGGTGGACGATGTTATTTGGCGACCTCTACGTTTTGCAGATGGAGCGGTTACGGAAGTGGAGGTTTGCGTGGCCAAGTTGTCTGGTGTTCCTTTCTTGTCCCGGTCGGTTCACTGCTTGGGGCGAGACCTCCGGCGGTGGGGTACGGTTTTAGCGGTGATTGAGGATGGGTTGACACCCGGCTCGGATCCGGATATCGCGCTTGTGCTGATGGAGTGCAGCAAGGCGTTTTTGGCTGTTCCTGATGACTCGGTCTTCTTCGCGTCCTTGGATGTTGGGCATTTCATATTCAAGGTGGAGATGCAGGTCGTCGAGCCCCCTCCTCCGCCGGAGGTCCCGATGTTGTCCGATGTCGCTTCGCCTTCTGCGCTGGCGGCGGGGCTTCCGAGGGGCACGTTGCATGGTTCGAGACACGAGGACGATACGGTGCGAACTTTGGGGGTCTCTCCTCGGGTCGTGTGCCTCGTCACCCAAAACTTCTCTTTTTTTTAAAAAAAATCCTGAAACGAGGGGGATACACTCGTTGGTGCTCGCCCCACTGCTTTATTCAAAGAACGAAGACAAAAACAAGGGGGGGAAAACAAACACTCGCCCCCACAAGGGGGAAAAACAAACACCCGCCCACACTAGAGAGCGATTACAAAATCCAAGCCTCCACCAAACGCTTGGCATGAATCCCCACGTTCTCTTTATAGAATCGTTGGCCCAAGAACAGCAAGTCATTCCTACCTCGCCAAACCGCCCACAGTATGGCCACGGGATAGAGTAACTCCCTTCTCGGTCTATATTTATTTGCCAGTAGCGCATCACAAAGTGTCTGAAGATTGTCCATGTCGCACCATGCCACATCAACCTCCTGCCAAATTTGAACCACCATGGGGCATTTGAAGAAGAGGTGTTCCACGGACTCAATCGCCTCACTGCACAGCAGGCATCTGTCAGAAATGCTCCCTAAAAGTCTGGCACAACGGTCTCTCGTCATCAGCCTCTGTCTCCTTAAAAGCCATAGGAAAAAACCAATTCTCTCAGGAAGCTTGAGAGCCCACAAGAACGCACAATCCCGGATCAGAATCTCCGATTGAGATGGCGGCGGTCTACTAATAGCCCCAAAAGCCTTCTTGACCATGAACGGACCCTCCCGCCAACACCAGTGGTCCCTCTCCTCCGAAGGGCGCCCTACCTCCCTCACAGCATCGAGCAAAGCCAAGAAATCCTCCAATCTCTGATCGGAGAAGTTAGCGGAGAACGTCGGGCACCAATTACCATCTGACCAACAAGCTGCAGCCGAAATCAATTTGTCTTCAGCGAGAGCAAACAAGCGAGGGAAGCGCGAGTAGAGGGCCCCTCTCCCCGTCCAATCGTCCAACCAGAAGGAGAAGGATTCCCCCCCCCCACCGAGGACCGACCTAAGAGGCGCAATATTTTCAAGAAAACCTCCACGACCCCCTCCAAAAAGGGGTGGGAGAGCCAGAGCGGTCGACCTACGCCGGTGCCCCCCCCCCCCCACATCATAGATTCTGCGAACCACATCACAGCAAAAATCCTTGTCCGGCCCCCAAATCCTGCTAGCCCACTTAAGTAACAAGGCGCCGTTCATTTGCTCGAGCGACTTCACCCCCGACCCTCCCTGATCCTTCTTGTGTGTAATCTCCTCCCACCCAACAAGGTGGACCCCCTTGACCCACCCTTCTGCTTCCCCCATAAGAAGGCACGCATCCGCTTCTCCAACCGAGCTCTAATTCCTTTTGGAACACGTCTATTCGAGAGAAAGTAAATCGGAATGGACGAAAGTACCGCCTTTAAAAGGACCAGCCGGCCCCCCTCGACAGCACAACGGACCTCCACCCCGCCAACTTCGCCTCCACCTTCTCCACAACTCTAAGCCAATCTCTCGTTTTCGTTCTGCCCGAGGTCAAGGGCATCCCCAAACAGTCCATCGGCACGGAAGAGCAACCCGATCCCAATGCCTGCGCACATGCGTCGGCCTCCTGCACGGCGAGGCCGAAGGGGATGAACTTGGACTTGTTATCATTCTTAAGCAACCCGGACAGCTCCCCAAAGATCTCCAGAGCCATGGCCATGCCTCTGGCCTCCTCCAGGCCCCCTTCAATGAAGAAGAGGGTATCGTCGGCGTATTGAAGAATTGGAACCAAAACCCCTCCCCGTGAGTACCCCATAGAAAGGCCGCGGTTGACCACCCGAATCGCAATATTACTGAGGATGTCCGCCGCAAGGATAAACAACATAGGCGCAAGGGGGCAACCCTGGCGCACCCCCCTCCGTGGCTGAACCAATCCCCCCTTCGGCCGTCCATTCACCGTGATCGAAAACGAGGCAGTGGTAATACACAGCCTCATCCAGCTGATCCATATCTCCGGGAATCCCTTTCTCCTAAGCACCGACCAGAGAAATCTCCAATCAAGGCTATCGTAAGCCTTCGCAAAGTCCACCTTCTAGAGTACACCGCGCTTGCCCCCCCCCCTGCCAATCCGCAATGATCTCGGAAGCAAGAGTGAGGCAGTTCGAGATCTGCCTCCCAGGAATGAAGGTCGATTGCATCGGGGAGATAATACTTCCAAGGACGCAGCTCAGCCTACTAGCGAGGACCTTAGGAGTAATAAGATAAAGGGCGTTAGAGACCGCAATAGGGCGAAAATCATCTATGGACTCCGGCGCCGAAGACTTGGGCAGTAAGATGATGAGCGCACGGTTGACTCTATCAAATCCCGCGTTCCCCCGACAAAACTCAGAGACCACCTCCAACACTTCATGGCCCACGAGATCCCAAAAGTTTCTGTAAAAAGAAACGGGGAAGCCATCCGGGAGCGTCAGCATTCAGGTCCCACACCGCATCTTTAAGCTCCTCCAAGGTCACATCACGAATGAGCATGCCACAAAAGAAGTCTGCCACAGTCGCCGTATCAAGGCCCAGCCACCTCCAAATCCTCGAAATAGTTTTTGACGAGACGTTCTTAAAGTGACCAGCAATAGCCCTCCCCATCTCTTTGTTCCCCTCCACGTGGACCCCACCAATCGAGATGGAGCGCAGCGTATTGGACCTGCGCCTCCCACTAGCTACCCGATGAAAGAAAGATGTATTCGCGTCCCCCTCCCGTAGCCAAACACTTCTCGACCTCTGTCTCCATTCCGTGACGCGTTTTTTATCCTCCAAAGAAACTTTCTTCTGAGCAGCTGCGCGACATGCCAATTCCTCCATCGTGAGCTCCCTGAGGTCCTCCAGTGCATCGAACCTCTGAATGATCTCCGCCTCCTTCCTTGAGGTGCACCTGGCCGCCCTAGACTCCCTCTAGAATGCCGAAAGCCGAACCCGCAATGAGGATAACTTCTGAATAAAACGAGAAGCGGCGGACCCCGAGACCGCCACACCTGACCAGTGCGAAGTCACCAACTCCCTAAAGTTATCCTCTAACAATCAGCATTTTTCATACCTAAACAGCCCCCTATGCGAAGGGGCAAGTTTGGTGCCCTCTCTCTCTTTGCCTGCTGAGGTGGCAAGTTTGGTGCCCTCTCTCTCTTCACCGCCTCTCTCTGGCTTTGGGTCCTGGGCTCCTGACTGAACACGCGGATCCTTTGGCGGGTCAGCCCCTGGGGGATTCAAGCCTATTTTCCGCTTTTTTGTCAGTCGGGTCGTATGGGCCTCTCGGAGTCCCTGCCTAATCAGTTATTCTCAAGCGCGATGGCCCTCTTTGAACCGCCGTCGTGCCTGACCAGTTCGACAACGAGTGGGTGGACGCTTCCTCTTCGTAGGTCCTGGAGAACAACTGCGGATATCCCTCCCGAGACGCCGCACTACATCAGCGCCCCTATGTCATCTGGTAGGGGTTCTTCGCACTTTTCCGCATCGTCTTTCGATGGTACTCGTCCGGTATTGGCTGGCATTCTGGAAAGGCAATCTCGAGGCGCTCTACCTTCTACTACTCCACTCTTGGCTTGCCCTGCGGAGGGTGGTGCTCGTCCTGATGAAGGGGCAGCTGACAAAAGATCAGGTAAGAGATACAGGCGCAGGCAGAGATCTCGGCCTCGACTCACCGAGCTACAGCCGTGCTCGTCCCTAAAGACGACCATTGCGGAGGCCTCTGGGGTAATCCGCATTCAGGGACCGTACCCATGTTCTAAATGAAGGTTCTCTCCTGGAACGTTCGAGGGCTCGGGGAGCTGGACAAGAGGAGGATCCTTGGTTCGCGCTTCATTGAGTGGAGTTGTGATGTGGTAATGTTGCAGGAAACGAAGCTTCATTCCGTCTCTGATGTTGTTTGGAAATCTTTTGGCGCCGGAGGAATTGATAAGTTCAGAGCTCTGGATGCCGTAGGCGCATCTGGAGAATTCTTGTGGCATGAAGATCATCGGCCTTGGCGTTTAGCTCGGTGCTATGCGGGAGACACGTCCTCTCTGTTCTCTTGGTATGTGTTGATTCCTCCACACCCCTGGCAATCTCGTGTGTTTACGGCCCTTGTAGTCATATTCTACGACGGGAGTTGTGGGAGGACCTGCATGAGGCGAGTAAGGCCTTCGCGGGTATCCCATGGCTCATAGGGGGGATTTCCATGTTACTATTCGAACAACGGAAAGACCACGTTTCAGGGGTGGCCAGGACCCGGGTTCAAATGATTTTGCTGATTCTATTGACTCGTTGGCCCTAGAGGTTATGGATGCGGGGATTCGGCTTACACTTGGAGGAGCTCCAACTCTCGCTCTCGAATTGACAGATTTTTGGCTTCAGCTGAGCTCCTTGATTGTTTCGCGCTCTCCTCTGTGTTGGCTCGCCCGAGAGCCTTGTCCGACCACACACCAATTCTCTGGGACTCCGGTGAGCCCCTTCCGCAGAGGGGTCTCTTTAAATATGAGAAGAGTTGGTTGCTGGAGGAAAACTTCAAAGAGTTGGTGGTTTCGCACTGGTCCAACGTGGATGTATATGGTTCGGTTGCATCTAAGTTTGTGCAGAAGCTAGGGTCCTTGCGCACGAGGTTGAGCTCCTTCAAGAAGGACTCCAGGGCTGCCAGATGTGCTACCAGGCTGGAAGCTGAGGAGGTGGTTAGTAGACTTGATGCACAGGAGGATCTTAGAGAGCTATCGGGGGATGAACTGACCACTCGCTCGCTTGCTCAAAAAATAATCGCGACTAAGGACCTTAAGCGCGCCATTGAATGGAGGCAAAGGTCAAGAAATACTTGGCTAAGGGAGGGGACGCTAACACAGCGCTTTTTCCATCGCATTGCCAACGGGAGGCGTCGATCAAATGCTTTGAGGTCGATTACGGTGAATGGTGTGCACGTGGATGGTGACAGAGAAATGGAGAAGGCGATTGTCGATCACTTTAAGGAATTCTCGACGAGGACAATACCCAGGCTTTGGAGGTGGACGGGGCTTTGGGGCTCCTTCTTTGTCGTTCTCTATGTGTGCTGATTTGACGCAGGGTAGTCTCCTTGGAGGAGGTGAAGGGTGCCATCTGGAGCTTGAATGCGGATTGGGACTCCGGGCCCTGATGGATTCACGGTTTCTTTCTACAGAGATTTTTGGGACCTCATGGGCAACGAGGTTATGGACGGCATCTCAGAGTTTTGTGAGGGCAATGCTGGTTTCGAGAGGATAAATAAGTCACTGCTCGTTCTCCTTCCGAAATCCACAGCGGCGGAACACATTGAGGACTTCCGCCCCATTGCTCTCTCTAACGCCCTCTACCTGATTATGGCGAAGGTGTTCACCGTGCGGCTCAGTCGTGTTCTTGAGACTATTATATCCCCGCTCCAGTCAGCTTTTATCCAGGGTAGGCAAATCTCGGACTGTCTTATTCTTGCATCGGAAATCATTGCGGACTGGAAGAGAAGGGACAAACAAGGCATTCTATGGAAGTGGATTTTGCAAAAATTGTTAGAGTATTTGGGAGCATGTGTCACTTATGTAATGGGTAAATGGATCCCTCCAGGATCCATTTACCCCACCACTGTGTTTAGTCCCACATTGTCTAGTGGTGGGACTTGGAGGCTCTGTGGAGGCTATATAAAGAGCCCCAGGCCTCCTGTAACATATGAGAAAGTTCAATAGAATATCCGCCCTTTTGAGGGCTTCTCCCGTAGTTTCATCCCGCTCCTCACGGAGTAGGGTTCCACGTAAAATCATGCATTCTTATTTTCTTTATCGTTATCCATGTTTTCGCTTCCACTTCCTATTTTCTAACATGGTATCAGAGCGGATTCGATTCTTGAGGATTTTTTGTCGTTTATATTATTCGAGATTCGATTTATGGAAAAGTTTTTATCATTCAAGTTTGTGAGATCTGAGATTCAGTTTCTATGGGTTTCTTGAAAAACCTAAGTTCTTTGTTTTGGTTCGAGGATTATCAAAGGCACACTCCAGGCTTCGATTATGTTCCACGCCTCGATTCTGTTCAAGGCAGGGAGGTTCTCCATCGCAAACAGATCTCATGGCCTTGAAAGCCTCACGCATCTCCTAGCGGCGACCCCCCTTCTCCAGCAAGTACAGGGAAGGCGACGGCCTTCCAAGCGTCAGTTTCATCTCCGCGGCAGAGACCTGAGATGATGGCACACACACAAGGCGATGTCTTCTTCATCTCCTGCAAGGGCATTCCAGCGCAGCACCCTCGAGCTCCAAGCCCTAACCCACGGAGCCCAGGCGGAGCTCCCAGTCCAGGCAACACGAAGGCCCAGGCGGCGCATCCTTCCCGCGCGTGACTTCAAGGCGGCGGCGCACCCCTGCTCTCCGACCTCGCGAATCTTCCTCCCAGACCGTGAAGACCCAGGCGCAGCCCATCGCGCTCCATCTTCTCGCGCGATTCTTCGTGCGTGCGCAGGCAGAGCTTGCAAAACTCCCAGGTGGAGCTCCAGGCGGCATCGCTCCACTCGACCCCCAGGCGCGCGTGCTCTCTCTTTCACCATCGTTCTCGCAGGCGGAGCAGAGCCCACGCGGCGACCCTCCACGGCGATCCATCGTGCGGCGGCATATGAGGGGTTCCCCGATGGGAACCCTAAAAGGGTTTCCTATTTTGCCCAAGAGAATGGGCCCTCGTTTATTTAAAATATATATATATTGCTGCTTTGTAACGGCCCAAGTAGGCTGGGACTTGTAACCAAAAAAAGGAAAGAAAGAAAAAAAAGGGAGAGAGTTGAAAAAAATGTTGAAAAGAGGCGCGTACAAAGAAAAGCGTACGCAAAATATTTAAAAAAAAGGATAAAAAAAGAGAAGCCGGAAAAAATGTTGAAATGGCTTTAAAAAAAATGTGTGGCAGCTATAAAAAAAATTTGGTTTATCCGGGAAAAAATGCAAGGAAAGCCGAAAAAAATTTCATTATCGGCTAAGTGATGTTTTATTCATCCCCATGTTTATGTATTATCTTTTCTCCCAACGTGGTCAACATCATTCCGACCAGTATGGGAGAAAGGGGGAGTATATGTAGAGTCACGGGTCTTGTTCTAAGATTCAGATGTCAGATTTTCCAAACCGACCAGATGTTCAGACTCTACAATTTTCAGATTCAGACTCGACGATGACGCATGCCAATCATTTGTCATTCTTGTTGGCCGGCCAGAGCTTTCATGTGAGCCATAAGGACTCCAAAGCAGAGGACCATTCCCTATACCATTAAGGGCAAAGGTTTTCATGTGGTATCATAGGGACTCCAGAGTAGAGTACCATTCTCTGAGCCAGATAGATCCAGTTTCACACTCCAGCCCGTTCGTCCTCCTCACATGCACGTCATGAAGAAGCAACGTCTCGACTGCTGCAGGTTGTGTGCGTAGGGTTGATATTGTCTGTAGTGTCATGTATTGTGAGTTGAGTTTCTTTTTTTGTTTGTCCAAGCTGAGCATTGCATGCTCCAGCTAAGGGGGAGTGTTAGAGTATTTAAAGCATGCGTCACTTATGTATGAGTAAATAGATCCTGGAAGGATCATTTACCCCACCACTGTGTTTAGTCCCACATTGTCCAGTGGTGGGACTTGGAGGCTCAGTGGAGGCTATATAAAGAGCCTCAGGCCTCCTGTAACAGATGAGAAAGTTCAATAGAATATCCGCACCTTTGAGGGCTTCTCCGTGGTTTCATCCCGCTCCTCATAGAGTAGGGTTCCACGTAAAATCCCGCGTTCTTATTTTCTTTATCGTTATCCATGTTTTCGCTTCCGCTTCCTATTTTCTAACAAAAGCATATGATAGTTTAGATTGGAAGTTCCTCTGGTCGGTCTTGCGGAGGAGAGGATTCCCGGATTTGTGGATTTCTTGGATGAAACGATGTGTTACGACGCCTTCTTCTCTCGGTCATGGTGAACGGCCGCCCGGATGGTGGCTTCTTCCAGCCGCGTAGGGGCGTGCGGCCCAGGCTGCCCCCTTTGCTCCCCTGATGTTTGTCATTTGTCGGCGGATTGTCCTGGGCGCGGTTGTTAGTTAGATTGCGGATTCTCGGCCGGGTACTCGAGGGATGGCTCGATGATCCCGTTATTGCAATACGCAGACGATACTATCTTCTTCATTGAGGGGGCGCTGTGGAGGCTTCCGGCATGTTTGTGGCCCTGGATCTTTTCAGTGAACTATCCGGTCTCTTCAAGAATGCCGATAAGTCAAAGGTCATCCCGTTCGGCTTATCTGAGGAAGAGGTTGGTGCTTGTGGACAAGCTTTAGGATCGGAGTGCAGCTCTCTTCCGATTGACTACCTTGGGATGCCCTTGACAGTGGGAAGAACGAAGTTGCGGGATTGGCTCCAGGTTGTTGAGAAGTTAGAGGCAAGACTCGCGGGCTGGAAGTCGGCCATTCTCTCCAAAGGGGGCGATTGGTCCTCATAAAAGCGGTACTTTCCTCCATCCATGTTTTCTTCTTGTCCAATCGTCGCTTGCCGAAGGGGATCCGTAGCCTCCTTAAGAAGCTAATGTGTAGGTTCTAATGGGGCAAGCATGGGGGTGAATCGGAGGGATTCACCTTGTTGAGTGGGGAAATAATCACGCTCCCTAAAAAGGCGGGGGGCCTGGGGGTCCGGAGGCTGGATCAAATGAACGAGGTTTTGCTTTTTAAATGGGCAAGCAGAGTGTGGGGCCTTGGGGAGGATTTCTGCTGCAACATTCTACGCAAAATCTACAGCGTCGGTGGTGCGCCGCCTAGTCCTGATGCTCGTGTGGGGTCTCCCATACCGTTCTGGAAGGGGATGGTGGAGGTCTTCACCCGACATCTCCCTTTGTTTAGGCTGGTGCATGGCAATGGCGAATCCTTCGCCTTCTGGACTGATGATTGGATGGGGGGGCATTACGCACGGGTTTCCCTCGCCTTTATGCTCTAGCGGCTGATAAGAATGCTTTGGTTGCGTCTTGCTGGTCGGACGGTAACTGATTTCCCATCTTCTCCACTAACTTCTCGGACCAGAGGCTCGAGGAATTTCTTTCACTGCTGGATTCTATCAAAGAGATGGGACGGCCATCTGTGGGAAGGGACCATTGGGGATGGCGTAAGGGCACATTCTCGGTTAGGAAGGCCTTTGGGGCGATTTGCAGGCCTCCCCCTTCACGTTCGGAGGTTTTGGTTCGGGATTGCGCCTTCTTTTGGAGTGTGGGCCTCCCTGAGCGTATTGGCTTCTTCCTGTGGTTGTTCAGAAGGCAAGATTGATGACGAGAGACCGCTGTGCTAGGCTTCTGGGCTCCGTCTCTGATAGATGCCTCTTGTGCGAGGAGGCGGTTGAGTCCCTTGAACACATGTTCTTCAAATGCCCTAAAACGATATCGTTTTGGGGATGAGGCAAATCTGGCTTGGTTGCGCACGACGGATTTAGCCTCCTTTTGCGGCTCGTTGGTTGCCAACAGGAGCAGAGCACGGCGGGAGCTTTTTAGGCCCATTGCCATTCTATGAACCCTGTGGCTTGGCAGAAATGCGGTCCTCTTTTCTGGACAAAGATTCTACAAGGAAAATGTGGGGATACACTCCGCGAGGCTGGTAAATGAGTGGGATCTGCAGTTGTATGTCTTTGTTTCTGCTCCCCTATGTCTTTCCCTGTTTTTTCTTCCTTTAAATAAAGTTTGGGGCGAACACCATTGAGTGTATCCCCCTGTTTTTGACCTTCAAAAAAATATTTTTTTTTGAATTTAGATCATACAGTACTTCCCAAATTTCATGCATTAGTCCTGTAACCAAAACCAAATTTCTATGTTCAGTAGTTGATCATCTGATTAGCATAAGTCGAGATTTATTAGTCCTTCTAGATGATGTATTCAAGTCTAATACAAACCTCATAAGATGCACTCCACCAAGTATCAATACAAAATTCAAAGTGAAGCAAAACAATTCTTTCATTAATTAGCCAGATACATATTCTGGGTGTTGTATGTAGTAAGTTCCTCATGTCTATGTTAAAAAAAAGATTTTTAGGGCCTAGAAGTATCTATACTCTTTTATATGGCTACACACCATTGATTGGATTAAAGCCTACATGCAGCACTAAGCTTAACATCCAACATTTATGAGAAAGGTTATTGGTGGATGATCACTTGAAGGAGTAGCAGAAAAAGGATCTTGAAGATGTAACATACACAATTTGGCAGCCAAAGAAGAGGGATTCATACATGCATGGCAGCAAGGAGGAGGGGAGGATGTACCTTGAATTTTCTCTAATTTGGAGATGATTTCTTATGCAAGAGAGACTTCAAATGTAGCTCTAGCTGAAGAAAATACTGCTTGACAGCAGTCTGAATTGGAGAAAAATAGTAGAAAGGGATTGTTGTAGCAACAATCCAAGGGAAATGGCATCAAGAAGGAGGGAAAGGGATCATACCTTTCTAGATTTTCAAGAAAATGGGATTGATTTTGCATACAACAGGGCATGCAGCAGCCGCCTCCCAATGGAAGACTGTAGCAGAGCTCCAAAGAGAAGGGATGGAGCCTTCTCACGGCTGGGGAAACTTTGTGAAAAAGAATAGAATTTTGGGGGAGATATGAAGAGAATAATAAGGGTCTTTGGGGGTATTTATAAGGAGTGGAGCCTTAAAAGTTTGTCACGTGGAAGCAAATTTGGGAGCAAGTGGAGTAGCTGGAGAGGTTACTGTACAGTAAACAGTACTATTTTTTTAATATTTTTTGATACATTTATTTGAAATGTTAAAATATGACCGTATTCGCGCCTAGAACACCGGATTTCGATGCACAATATCCCGATTTGATCGTCTCTGAACGACATTCAATATAAGTATAATATTGATATACTTTTGATTGGGATTGTATGCCCGAAATTTTCGAGACATGGTTTCGATTTGGGGTTAAATTTTGGGGTTTTAAAATATCAAACGACCTCTGATTGATGAACGGTCGATTCCGTTGGTCTTGTTTGGTCGAATCGGATCTAATGACGGTCTCGATTCATTTTGCGGTTTCCGAATTTGCGTCGCGGTTTTTTCGCGGCACGCATTATGATGCGACCGATTTTTGGTCGATTTTCACCCGAATGACTTTTAATTTACGATTAATTGATCGTTTTAAGTTGTTTGGCATTGACCAACAACTTTATTGGGTTAATCGACCCCAATTCGGGTCGAGTTCGGGTTTGTGTAGTTTTCGGATGTTACAGACAACCATCGTTCCTTCTCCTTTGCGTCTCCAGGTGGAGGCGCCTTCACGAGCGAGCGGCGAAGGAGAAGCCCCCTCCCATCTAGGGGCGGCGAGCATTTGCGAGATGTGACCCCCGTGTTAGGAACCCCAAGCAGGCGGCGTTTGAAGACCCTCGTGTGAACCCTAAAGGCTGGGCCCAACGGGTTTTATTAAAAAAAGGTTGAGAGCTCAACAGAGGGTTAAAAAAAGAAAAAAAGGGGGGGAGGGGTTGTAAGTATAAGGAAAAAGAGGGAGAGGTTGCTAGGTCAGTATTTCTTAAAAAAAGGGGGCAGTTCGTACGTATAAGAAAAAAAAAAAGGTTCATTCAAAAAAAAAAGGAAAGAGGAAGTCCAGTTTTTGCAAAAAAAAGAGGTGCATACACAAAAAAAAGTCGTACGCTATTGCAAAAAAAAATTACCAAAATAAAATGCATGAAAAGCCGAAAAAAATTTGCCAACGGCTTAAAGAAATTGTTTCGGAAAAAAAATGATGAATGTTTTAAAAAGTCGATCGGCTAAGTGGTTTTTGATTTTGTTCCCCATTTTCTTTGTCTTCTCCCAACTTGGTCGACGTCCATGTCATTCCGACCAGTATGGGAGAAAGGGGGGTATATATGTAGAGTCACAGGTCTTGATTCAGATTCCAGACTCAGATGTCAGATTTACAGATCATTCAGTTGTTCAGACTTTACAGTTTTCAGATGAAGATTCTCCATGCGCAAGATCAGACTCGACAGATTGGTCAGAGTCCAAGTTCGAGGCACTCCACGATGAGAGGCGCAGTTTTCGAGTTCTCCAGAGAGACTCCAGTTTCAGACACGCATATGTTTGCAGTCATTTTCAGATGAGCACATGTTTGCCATCTTCTTTCGAGGTCCTCATCTTTTCTTATGTTTTCGACCAGAGTTTTCATGTGAGCCATAGGGACTCCAGAGTAGAGGACCATTCCCTATGTCATGTTGGCAAGGGTTTTCATGTGGTATCATAGGTACACCAGAGCAGTGCACCATTCTCATCGGCAAAAAAGTAACATACTTGGTATTATGGCTAACATAAAGTAAACTACTAGGGAGCCCATGCTTTGCATGGGGAAAAAATTTTAAAATAGTAGTCGTTAACATCGGTCTGGCGATGACTCAAGATCCCATTGGAGCCCATCTAATGAAAATGTTGTGTTGACTTGCCAGTGATGTCAAAACTGAGTGAGATGTTGGCCATAGAGAAGAAAACATCTTGTGATATTGGTCTGACAATGACTTGCCAGTGATGTCAAAACTGAGTGAGATATTGGCCATAGAGAAGAAAACATCTTGTGATATTGGTCTGACAATGAGTCGAGATCCTGTTGGAGTTCATCTAATGGAAGTTCTATGTGGACTTGCCAGTGATGTTAAAATTGATCGAGATGTCGACCGTAGAGAAAAACATCTTGTGATCCTACCAAGGCTACTCTCGAGGATGTCAAAGATCAACAGCATCTGTCGCACTCGTCATTGCTACATCGAGAGATCTCTCCATCACTATATCGTCTTAAGTTAGGAACATTACAGCAATTGCCACAATAGTTAATTTGGACTATTAAAAATAAAGATAGCCATCTTGACCTAAGTAAGAAAACTGGCACAATAGGGAATTAATTGTATGTAAAAACTTGACAAAATTATTATGCTAACTATTAAAAATCAGTGTTTAAAGAACTCACGCATGCAATACTCTCAGCAGTGTAAGATGAAAAGAGGGCATGCCTTTTCATGGAGGCATCACTTCTTGCAAGCTCCTAGTCGTCCCTTGAATATCCTTCAACTTCTCCCGGTTGCTATTTTGATGGATGCATCACTTCTTGCAATCTCCAGATTTTCCCTTCAATTTCCTTCAACTTCTCCTCGTTGCCTCTTCAAAGTAGAGAGCCTTCGATAATATGGTATCCCCTATTTAGATATCTCCCCATCTCCACCACATGCTTGAAGCACCGGTAGGCCTCATGCCTACCAACCCTCCCCGCCTCGCACAAACCAGTCCTTGAGAAGATCCAAAACGTGCCCGTGCAGGTAGCATCCGTTCTCCACCATTGATGAATCTCGTATTCATCATGCTAAAAGTCTCATATTAAACCCCTGGCTTAATCAAACCAATAAAAATCTCCTTTAATTCTTTATTTTTATCTCGTATCATATTGTGTATAATTAACCTTATTTAATTACATTTATTTTCTTTGTATTTATTTTATCAACAAAACCCTAAAAATTAGATAGATTAATTGTCCATAATTCACTGAGCATTAAAAGACTAAAAAAATACAAAAACATCTCAAACCAAAAGGCCGGTATTTTAAGCCCATTAAAAATACCCTCAAAATTACTTTTTGTACAAATGACCTCTTTTGACTTTTTGTCCAACATGAAACTTGTAGATCTCGTCGAGACGAGCAACTTTCATGTTTTGACTTTTTCCTAATTTTGCCTCTAACTATTTCTTTTGTATTTATCTTTGTATTTATTCTCTGCATTTTCTCATTGGGCCACGTGGCGTCCTCTGGGCCACCCACGTGACCCGCTTCCTCGTTCGCCACCTGGCTTCCTCTCAGCCGTCTGATCCTCCTAAAATAGCCCAGATCCTAGCCGCTCATCGCTCGTCCCAATCTACGCCGTCAGATCTCTGATGAGATCTGATCTTAGCCGCCCACTCCCGCTCTAACCACAGCCGCCCGATCACAGACCATCCAACGCCTCTCCACGTGCCACGTCGTCTCGTTTTTCCCACCGTTGAATCTCCCCCATCCCCGGATCTCACCCGCTCCTTCGCGCCTCCATCACAGCCACCCAACCTTCCCTAATCCTACGGTTATCATCATTCCACGTCACCCCACTCTCGACCGCCGTAGGATGAAAATCCTCAGATCACATCCCAGCCACTCGTCAGCGCCTAACTCACAATCGTTCGATCAATCCTGGGATCTAATCGTCGCCATCCACGCGCGCTCCCATCCTAACCGTCGGATCAAAAGATCAAACGGCTGGGAGGTCGTCTCCTGCCTCCTTAACCCCCTTCCCCAGTCGTTTCACTCGCGCACCAGCCGTCCCCTTCCATTTTTAGCTCCTCCTCCCGACCGCCTCAAGATCTCCTAACGCCTCTCCCTCGTAGCCCCGTCTCCCTTCTTCCTCGCGTAACCCCCAGGATCACCCTCCATCACTCCTTCACCATTAAAAATCCCATTCAAAAACCCCCAACGACCTCATAACCGCCGGACTTCCTCCCCCTATAAAAGCCTCAGCCCCGCCTCCGTCACCCTTGTCCACCATTCCATGGGCAGGGGCCTAGTTTACCCCGCCCCTCCGGTGACAGCGGAGGGACGGATCGTCGAGGCGACGATGGCCCAAGCCCCCGGTATCGACCCTCGGCTCCCTCCGCCGTGTCGCGGCGCCTCTGGTGGCCGCCGAGCTCGCTGGCCCTGCTGTCCAGCTGGGCGACGACCTCGAGACTCATCTGAGCCTCAGCCCCAAGCAGTTACACCCACCGGACCCCCCTCTCCGACGAGGTCCTCCCTCCCCTTCTTTTTCTTTGATTTTCTCCTTATTTTTCCAACTTCATCACTCGTCATCGCCTTCATATACCCATCTCACTAGCTCCGCCCGACCACCAGCATCCTCGCCGACCATCCGTCCCTTCTTCAGAACCTTCCCCGCTCCGACTTCCCTCTCCCCCTGCTCCGCCGGAGAAGAAACCACCGGCCACCGCCTCCCGTCACCTCCACGGCCTTCCACTCACCTCACAAGCACTCATACACCCTGAGCTTCGGCTATACTAACAGTTGCAGGTGCTCCCATCGTCATTGGCCGGAGATCAGATCGGAGCTTCTTCGGGCTCTTCTCCTCCGACGAGGTCTCACCACCCGTCACCTCTGATCAGCTTCGGAGCCTCGCCGCTCCTCCAGGACCTTCGCCAGGCGCCCAGCTATCTTCTCAGACCACCAGGCGAGCGAGCGGACGGCGAAGGAGCTCCATCTAGTTCGCCGGAGACCCGCCTTCTCCGGTGGGCTACGGAGGAGGTGACACTACAGGTATCGTTCGATCGCTTCGATCGGACGGCTACGATGACGACACGTGGCGCCCGAGCCTCTTCTCCAGACCTTTAGGCTCGGGTCCCACCGAACCTCGCTCCGAGCCTCCCGACACGGCCACGTGTCCCGAACTTGAGGCAGCCTCCCGAGCCTAGGCCCCTCACGTGCGACGCACGTGAGGGCCTGGGTAAATTGCACGAAGGACCCCGGGCTTTCACATAATTGCAGAATGGTCCCCAGGCACGTGCCTCACGTGCGTGCATGGGTATTTTATAGGGAAGACCTCCAACTTTCTAAAATTGCAAACAGGTCCCTGCGCATATGGAAAATTTGTAGAGGACCCCAGGCGATTTTTGGTAATTGCAATTTAGGTCCCTACAGGGACCTAAAATGTAATATTTATCTTTTTATTTCTTGCATTTTATTACAATTATGCCCCTGCATTGTTTTTAGCATAACTTGAGCATCTTAGGTCCAAATTGCATGATTTTCGTGTCGCTTTGATCCTTGTTTCTTCCTCTACATCATAGCATGTTTAATTTTCTCATCTGCAACTGTTTTAAATGAAGTGAATTTTTGTGATAGATGATGACCCTGCTCTCCTTGTCATTGCTCTGATTTGATGGCTCTTCTTAATGTTGTGATCAAACTGACCCTGATTTCCATTTCTATTATGTTGCTCATATTTTAGGGTATATTTGTATCATTTTGTCTGTATATAAAATTCTCTTGCATCTCTAACATGCATCCTCCTACAATTGCATAAAAATGAACTAAAAATTGCATGCATCTTATTATTGCATTATAAATGCCTAGTTTATCATGCAGACGTGAAATTGAGAAATAATTCACACTTGTGCTTCTTTGATCAAAATTCGATAAAAAGATTAAGTAGTTGTGTCCTTGCATTCGACCTTGGTAGACTTGCCAAGTATAAATACTCCACAACATTCAAACGATTGTGGTTTTTGTTGAACCGAATTTTCCTCCTATATTACTACAAATCATCATTATTAGAGAGGTAAATTTGGCCTCATCCCCACAGCTCCATTTCCAAATCCATCCTCCCCTTCTCCTTACAGAAGTACTTCATCGACATCATGATGGTTCACATCACCGGTAAAAATTCCCTCTCCATCATCCTTGCAAGCATCCTGTGCATGTCTGCCACACCTCCATGGTTCATCATCCCCTATAGCAACACATGCCACGTGCCATTATCGTGCATGACCATGCTCATCTCCATCGCTGGCATTATATCCTCTGCTACCACCATCCTTCCAATGCGTGCTAGCACGCAGGGTCACGAATCCGCATCTCATCCGTGATGGTAACGGCATCGTCGAACATGCCCTTCTTGGAGTAGGTGTCAGTGCTTATGTTGTAGGTGATGGTGTCAGGACAAAAGCCGCGAAGGGGAAGTTGCCAGAATCCTTCGCGCCTAGGAGGAGTGTGTTCATGGTGTAAATGTGGACTCTGAAGTGTGGGGAGAGGAAGCTGAAGGCGGCATAGGCATAGGGCATACAACGGTTGACGCAGAAGGTGTAGAAGAGGGCGTTGAACTCGAGGAGGGCGAATGGGCGGGAGAGGGAGATGTGGTGAAAGAGGTGAAGACTACAGGGGAAGGGATGGGATTTGGCAAAATAGGGGAAGAGCGACAGAAGGGGGGTGGAGGACAGAGGGGAAGAGGTGGGTGCAGGAGAGAGAGAGAGGGAGGGAGATCGGGAGGGGAGGACGTGGAGGAGAGAGGTTGTAGTGCCCACGAAGGAGGTGGTACAGGAGTGCTTAGCAGAGAGATAAAGAGAGAACGGGGATACCGTGATAGGTTAGGAAAGGAGAGAGACTGCACTCGGGTGAGGAGGCATGGAGGCTTGAGGGGAGACCACGTGTCAATTATATAGAAAAAGCTGGGAGAGACCGAGCTTTAGTATATGTTATAGATATGGGAAACTGTTGAACATGAATAACATCAAGTCAAGTGTTAGGAGTAAACCACACTTTCCCTTCACCAGTTATTGGTAAGTGTCAATCATCAACATCAACAATACTTCACTTTAGAGTCACAACTCGAAACATAGACAACTGACTAGACTATCCAGATACGTACCATAAGGTTACCAAAATCTGTGGACTAATTCTTTCAAAAAAATCTGTGGACTAATCTGTTATATTTCAAGATAGATATGCAATCGAATATGATAAAGGTATACCTAAGGGACCAATATGAGCAGTTATTTCAGAGGGGTCCACTGGACGATGATGGATCATGTTATCGTAATATTGCATCAAGGATCTCCCATCCTAATGAAGATGAACAAGTTTTTAGGGGGAAAAGGGGTGGGCACCTAATGAAGATGACGGGTAAGGCGTATGAGCAGAGGGGTGAGTAGAGGACCTGCGAATGTAAAACTGTGGCAGGAACTGTGTCAAGGAAGACGGAAGTGGAGGTGGTGGACGAGGTGGAGATGATTGTGATTCAACATGGGGTGTTGTTGGTGGAGGTAACGGAGGAGGTGGAACAAAGACATCCTCTCCAAAGTCAGAGTTAGACAACCTGCCACCTGTAGGAGAAAATTACATAATAGACTTAAAAATGTGACATCAGCACTGACATAATACTTTCTCCTACAGGATCAAAACATCCATACCCTTTTTGGGTACAAGAATAGCCAACGAACGCACATTTGACAGCTCTTTGAGAGAGCTTGTCACGACCATGAGTAAAATTGTGGACAAAAGCAACAGACCCAAAGACCCTGGGAGTAAGGGAGAATAGTTCCTTCTCGGGAAACGCAATCAAGAAAGGAACCTTTTCACTAGCATGCTGTGAGGACCGCATCACCCCAGAATGAATGAGGAGCTTGACTCTGAATCAAAAGAGTCCTGTGACATCCAGAAGATGACGGTGTTTGCGTTCAACAACACCATTTTGCTGCGAAGTGTAAGCACAAGAAGTCTGATGAACAATACCAAGAGGTCTGAGAAAATCCATACAGTTATAAAGTGGAAAAGTCAAAGGCATTGTCAGCGCGAACAAACTTCACATTAGCAGAAAAAATGTTCTTAATTTCAATAAGAAACGATTTAATGACGGAACAAGCTTCAGTGTTCTTTAACAAGAAAACCCAAGATAATCTAGAAAATTCATCCATAGCAACCATATAGAACTGATATCCCTGATGATCGGGAATATGACTCGGACCCCAGATATCAAAATGAAATAACACAAATGACTGGCTACTATGACGACTCTGACTAATCGGAAAAGAAGAACGATGGTGCTTTCTAAGCTGACATGTCTCACACTCTAGGGTAGTATGAGTAGAGATCTGAGGGAGAACATGACTCTGCAGAGGAAGGTGTCCAAAGTGAAGAAGCCACATGAAAGGAGAAATAGAGCCAGAAAGAATGGTAGCAGCACCAGCACACGGAAATTGGACCAGTCTGTAAAGTCCTATCTGCTCACGACCATATCCAATCACCTTATCCGTAAGTATGTCCTGAAATACAAGAGAAGATGGGTCAAATATGGCACAGCAATATAAATCTTTAGTAATCTGACTAATAAACAAAAGATTCATCTGAAATTCTGGAGCATGTAAGACATTTTGCAGGGACATCCAAGGGGTAACAATCGTCCCTGACCAACAATGGGTAGATAAACCCCATTAGCAATCACCACTGATCTACCAGGAGAGATAGATCTGTAAGAAGTAAACTGAGCTCGATCTCAACACATACGATGAGAAGCTCTAAAGCCCATGATCCAATCTGTCAAATATGAATGCTACAACAAGCAAGTGCATAAGCAATACCTGACGAACTTGTAGAAGCTCTGGCAGCAGCTGCAACATCTGAAGATCCTACTACTGGAGTGGGTGGTGTAGTCACCATCACTCTCAATCTAGAGACAATATGATCAAGCTTCGCATCATGAGAAGGAGCCAAAGTAGTCTATGTCTGCTCAGCTACACGAGTAGACGCAGGATATCCATGCTTCAGATAGCATGCCTCCTCCGAATGTCCTAGACGGTGGCAATGTGAGCATGGGTCACGTTGATGTCCTCCTCGATAATGGGATCCTCGCCCGCGAAACTATGATTTACCTCCTCTGCCACGAGAAGCTGCCATCGCAGAGGGAGTTTGTGCCACGGTAGTAGACGAAGCAGTGATCCTACTCAGCCTCATGTAGACCTCCTCCATCGGTGGCATCGTCTCTCCAATAAGCAGTAGAATACGTGATGCATCGTACTCATAGTCAAGGGAGGACAGAAAGACTCTGGTCATAATAGCAATCAGGTATGCATGCTATTGCTTTGTGCAAGTAGTAATGGGCATAAAGCTATGGAGTCGCTCAAACATCTCTCGAAAATGAGAGAAGTGGGCATGAAAAGGCTGGTCGTTTTGCTTGGTCGAGAATACGTCATACTGCAACTGGAGGATCTTGCTCTCATTCTTAGCCTGCACATATGTGTCAACTAAGATGTCCTGCATAGCCTTGGTTGTGGGTTAATTGACGATGTCGTTGGCAATCTCCGCGATGAGCGTCCCAGAGAGCCAAATCCGTGCATAGGCATCATCTTGCTTCCAAGAAGCGTTAGCCCAGTCTTGTCCGTCGGCTCGGAATCAATCAAAATGTGCTCCTTGTTATGGCACTGCATAAGGGTGTGAAACTGCATGGACCACAACTTTTAGTTGGTCCCATCCATCTTTAAAAATGGGAGTCGGACCTTTGAAGGCACCGGACGATGAAAATACGTCACCCTTGTTCTCTGACATGATGAACAAATGCTGAAAATCCGGAACAAAACTGAGAAGTAGACTACTCTGAGCAAGTCTACACAATCATATGGAGGAGTGGTTGTACGTGTAAACTCATATAACCATCATATTCAATCATTGTTGTAGTCTAGAGTCGGAAAATGTGATTTATGTGTCCGAAATCACAATTTCTGATCGAAATCAGAACGTATCCAGATGTAACAATGGTTGGGATTGCAGTCTGGTGGAGATGGGGTGGTATCCCTCAACTACATGAGCGGCAGCAAGTGGTCCCATATTGGAGGCAACAGCGGCTGGCGCCGACCGGCTGGGAGGGGAAGGGGCTCGGAATGGCGGGGGCAGGCAGGGTTAGGGTTTTGTGAGATACGGGAACCCCGGTCTAGGACTGTTGCTCCGATACCATGTTGGAGATAACAGAATAACTTATCATTATTGAGATCCTAGAGCTCTCTTATATAAGAGAAAAGCCATGGGTAAATTACAAGAGAGGTACATGAAATGAAGAGAAATAAGAAATAAATATAAAGAGATACTAATATCTCAACACTAGCCATGACATCAAAAATAATTGCTAAAAGTCGTAGCCTCTCTGCATGCAATCTAAAGCAGGTGCTAAAAGAGTCCCAGAATTCAACATACATGGAATCCACCCACTAAATTGCAGCTACTAGTTGTAACTCCCTAGATCACTCATAGGCAAAGAAGTGTTGTTCCGCATCTTCAAAACAGCTAAACATCTCGAGCACCCCAAATCCATCCCACGTAGAAATTTAGCTCTATATATCTGAAAAATGAGTGGTGGTGTGATGATAGATCTAAAGAACTTTGCGAGCATTCTTCTCATATAAAGTACGAGTCTTGTAAAGCATCAGCAATCCCATTGCCAACGGTTAATGCATAATCAAGACAATGATCATTGGGATGATGTATGCCATAATCCATAAGCAAACCATCGCATTATCATTCTTCCATGTCATTTTCTAACTTTCTTTCTCCATTGGCACATATGTTACAGGATTATGACCACTATCTTGTTGTTCTACCATGGTTGAATGATTGAGACCGATGAGAGTAATTGGCATCATCCAACTATATCGTTATCGGAGAATGAATAAATGGTCATGGAGACGTTCCATACCTCATGATATTGACCCTGATTCGGCAGAAAGACATACAAAATCAATCGTTTGTACCAAGACAAAAGAAGGAATATATCATCGATTCACACCATGTGTATGAAACGTGAGATGGAAGGCTTCGTGGAGAAACTAGTAGCACAAATGTAACGAAAATGAAGAAATTATCAAGATTTGGAGATATATGATTGTCAGACATTCAACAAATCTCCGCCATGCAGTGGACCAAGTATGGTCTGATGGTGAAAACACCTACAACACATGTTAGAAAATAGGAATGCGGAAGCGATAATGATAAACAGAGCATAAGATTAGAAAGATGAAACATGGAAAAACAAGATTTTTATGTGGAACCCTACTCCTAAGGAGCGGGATGAAACCATGAGAGAAGGCCTCAAAGGGCCATATGTGTCTATTGACTTTCTAAATGGATACATGAGGTATGGGGCTCCTTATATAGCCTCCACAGAGCCTCCAAGTCCACCACGGGTAGATGTGGGACTAAACACTGGGATGGGGTAAATGGATTCTGGAGTGATCCATTTACCCATCTACCAAACTCATGTGACGCACAACCAAATACTCCCAACACTCCTCTCAAGCTGAGCATGCAATGCTCAGCTTGGACAAACATAAAGAAACTCAACTTACGCTACATGACACTACAGACAATATCAACTCAACGCGCACAATTGTCAGCTGCTATCGAGGACGTTGCTTCTCATGACGTGTATGTGAGAGAGGACGAACGGGCTGGAGTGTGAGTCAACCGAATCTCCTCGTCGGAGAGCATGTGCTTTGAAGTGCACCTGTCAGAGTCGCTGCAACTGAAAATGAGTCTCCTCGTCGGAGTACTCTGGCCCGCCACAACAATGTGGACAACTGCTCCATCTCTGAAAAAAGGCCGAATTGAAAGGTCGTGGAGTGCAATCCTTGTCGGAGTCCACGGTCGTTGGAGAATGGAGTCTGAAATAGTCTCCTCATCGGAGAACTGGGCCTCTCCCATCTGGCACAGAGAATGGTACTCTACCCTGGAGTCCCTATGATACCACATGAAAACCCTTGCCCACATGGCATAGGAATGGTCCTCTACTCTGGAGTCCATATGGCTCACATGAAAACTCGGCCGAAACAACAAGAATGATGGGAACCACGACAAATGATGCCTACATGTGCACATCTGAAAAGACCGCATACATGTACGTGTCTGAACTGAAGACTCTGAAGGCATCTGAGCGTCGAGTCTGATCATCTGAAGAACTGTAGAGTCTGAACATCTACCGGTCTGGAGAATCTGACATATGGAGAAGACATGTGACTCTACATAATACTCTCCCTTTCTCCCATACTAGTCGGAATACATGACATCGACTATGTTGGGAGAAGACAAGAAGATGGGGAAAACTTGAAACCAAATAAGCCGACTTCATCATTATTTTCTCGGCTTTCTCAATCAAAGTCATTTTAAAAAAAAATCGGCCAAAAAAATTTTACAAATAAGCCGTTGACATTTTTTCGGCTTTTCACATCTCCTTTTTTTGCAATTTTTTTTGCGTATGGCTTTTTATTGTACCGCTGCTTTTTCCCTTTTTTTCAATCATCGGCCCACATGGGCTTAATAGCAGAATAATAATAATTATTATTAATAAATGACCATCGGTCCCTAGGGTTTCCCATCGTGGGAAGTTGGGAACCCACTGCCGCCGACTATGAAATGAGAACTGCCACCAAATGCAGGGAGCCCGATCAGGAGCGTTGCTGCCAAAGGTTGGGAGCGTCGTCGCCTGTGGTTGCGCAGGAGCATGCTCTGCTTGGAGGATGTGCAGGAGCATGCACCGCCTGGGACTGTGCCGTCGTGAGAAGGAGATGCTGTCTGTGGCCTTGCGCCAGTAGGCATGACTCCGCCTGAGCGTCTTCGGGTTGTTGCCGCCTGTGCGATTTGAGGATGGAGCGGAGCACCACGAAGGAGGGAGCGAGAACAATGAGTGCGAGATGCGGCTTTTGGTGTCGCCTACTGTCGACGCCAAGATGGGCGTTAGGGGAGAACGCAGGCTGTTGTGGAAGCAGCGTGTCGCCTGCTCGGGTTCCTCCTGGAATGAGAGGCACGCATGGAGGGATATCGCCGCCTGAAGAGTTGGTCATCGACGTCGCTGTCGCGCTCGATGTAGCAGCCACCAGTGCCTGAAGAAGAGGAGCGTCGCATCGAGATACGGAGGGAGAGAGCAGCGCGGGAGAAAGGGAGAGTGTTTCCACCTGCACGGCTGTGTCGGAGGCCTAATCTGTTGAGTTAGGGTTTCAGAACGAAACCCTGAACCAATAATATCTGATCTTGAATGCAAACTTGAATCGGGAAATAAATCTTCAATATATGATCTTCAATATAGTATTCACGAACATAATTAGGGTTATTGAAAATCTAGAACTTCGAATCTCGAATAAACAAAGAACGAACATAAAATCCTCAAGAATCAAACCCGCTCTGATACCATGTTAGAAAATAGGAATGCGGAAGCGATAATGATAAACATAGCATAAGATTAGAAGATGAAACATGGGAAGAACAAGATTTTTACGTGAAACCCTACTCCCTAAGGAGCGGGATGAAACCACGGGAGAAGGCCTCAAAGGGCCATATGTAACTATTGACTTTTTCAATGGTTACATGAGGTTTGGGGCTCCTTATATAGCCTCCACAAAGCCTTCAAGTCCCACCACTAGTAGATGTGGGACTAAACAATGGGATGGGGTAAATGGATCCTGGAGTGATCCATTTACCCATCTACAAGTCATGTGGCGCACAACCAAATACTCCAACACCACCCAATAGAAGCAAGAGATCACTCCAATAGAATAACCTTGAAAGCCAATATGGCAACAAAGTGTCGCCTACCAACTACTCGAGGTGGTTAGTAATGTCGCCTTGTGGTGGCCATTAGGGTTTCCCCAGTGGTTTGTTGATCCCAACAAATGGTGGACCGGGTCCATCTCCATTAAAGTCACTTCAATTGAGGGACTTCTCCTTCAACATGAAGTTCTTTGTATGATGGAATCTTTGGGTGTCATTAGAACACCACCATCAAAAGAAAAAACCCACAACAAAAAAACCTTTAGCGGAGAAAAAAGGATGAGAAAAAAGGAAGCTGAAATATCAACCACAAACCTAGGGTCACCAAACTCACCACTTTTAACAAAGATGAGAATAAAAAGAGTACCAAAAGAGCACCTTAGATGATCTTGTTAAGGATCCTAGTCCTTTATTATATAGAGGTTGGCGAGAAAGTTACAAACAGACCTTTCTTAAGAAAAAAACAAGCCAAAAAACAAAAACAAACAAAAACAAAGCTGAGACGGAGAATTTCAAGGCATGCATGAGATATTACCATGTACACCAACATCTTTAACAATTGACATGAAGTTACCCACTCCACGCTTCAGAATCGGATTATAGTACGTAAACAATGCAATCGGACATGAAAGTTGAGGAATGATCTGTGTCACGAAAAATACGTAACAAATCAAACAGAATTATCATAAAAGATGGCAAAGAATCCAAGGAAACATCAAGAAAAAGCATGTATATTTTCTGTGTAAGACAACAATCACTGTAATGCTGCCTAGACTTCAATCTCTTTCACTTGTGCTTACTTTTTTCTGCATTTTTTGGGTGGATGGCATTCAAACTCATCTCTAGCATAACTTTAGGGAGATTATGTGTAGATAAGGATGCAATGCTTTTGTTTGGTAGTGGATTTTTGGTGAATGTGTTCATGTAAATCAATTTCTAATTTTATGCTTCTAATGTTAGATAAAAAGCAACTTTGGAAACCAATATCTGCCTTTTTCAGAATATTTACGACTCTTAGATTAATACATGCTACAAGTTTTCCTTCTATACATGATGCACGGGAGCTATATGCAGACTGAGATGGTTTGAAGCTGAAAATGTTTAAGTAAAAACGAGCTCACCTCCTTCAGCATAGAAATAACTCGATTAAAACTGGTTCCTCTTGCCAAAGCCCGAGTTGCTGCAGCCTTAAAATATGTATGCACAAGTATTAAAAACTACATCAAGCCAAACCAAGAGAAAAACATGCTGAATTGGACAGACCTGAATGACTGGACCATCTGCCAAGGGATCGGAGTATGGCATGCCCAACTCAATAATATCCGAGCCACAAGAATCAAGTACCTTCAGTGCCTCAGAAGTCGTCGACAAATCAGGATCACCGGCACAGATATAAGAAATCAAAGCAACCTGCAGAGCAGGCAGGATAAGACTTTCGTTAACATGTTTCACAGATGGATGACACTACATATAAACACTTGTAAGTACCACTAATAAATAACATCACAACAGCAGCAAGCCAGCAGTTAAAACAAAGAAATGAAGACAAAATGGAAACTAACCATTAATTATCAGAGTTGTTAACGTAAAAGAGAGATGTTTCCTTTAAAGAAGTATTTCAAATGAATACAATATTCAACATTTAAAAAATAAATCAAGTTTTGATAGAAAAATGGCTGGGTTGAGATATTGCAATATCAGTTATGCCCATTCCTTTTTATAATATCAGGTGTGCCTTCGACTTCTTGTCATTCTATCACTTGTGCCAATCAGTTTGTATTTTTCTTAGCATGGATTCCTAATTTCTTTCAACCCATAACAAGCGCAAAATGGACAATACAGCAATTGTTTGACGCTTTAGCCAGTTTAGTAGTGATACAAATCTGACTTTCGGTCCTTTAGCCTGACAGTCCAGAAGAACTGATTGTGTCATAGAAAATCAAAATCGAAGAATTGTATAGTGACTTGCACGGGATGCAGATGTTTCCAAGTAAACCTCCTGTTAGGGAAGTCATCCATGCATACAAATAAATCAACCAAAATTTAAAAATGACACTTTTTACTAGTCACGATAATAGAAGGCAAGATAGTTATTGTACTCAAATCAGTATATAAGAAATTACTATCTTTTGAGGCTGCCAAAAACCGGCTAGAACTGATGCAGGGTCGATGGAAGTAAAGAGGAGCATCAGGGTTTCTCTGTGATAATAAGAAACCTTTGAAGTTCAAAGAAAAATACCATAAAACTGCAGTGAAATCTGCAATGTTGTGTGGTAGTAAGTGCTGGGTAGTCAATTATAGAAAAAGAAAGTTGATGCAATCAATGTGTGCAATAACCTAGATGACGATTCCAGCAATGGAACGATTGAAACAAAATGACGAACGAGATAAATGGGGCACGACAGGCCAAAATCAGCAACAATAATTGTCAGATTACTCGCTTTTAGCACCGATTACTATCCACAAATTTAGGGCAAACGGATGAGTTAAAAGGTCTTAGAAAAGTTATCACAGTTTTGCAATGACTAGGGTCCAACAGATTCACCAAACCAAATCAACAATACCACAGTCCACAAACTACTAATTATGCGGTAGAATATGATAACGGGCGCTCATACCACAACCGGCAAGGAATGGAAGGCACGCTTCAGATCTGATCCACGTTGTTCTCGGCGCTTGGAGTACTGTTGGCGGCTCTGGGGATTCCACTGTCGGCCACGCGAGTCGGCGGGTACCCACAACTGGGCTGGCGAATGTGAGGAGCTTCTCGGGAAGGCCGAAGAGGTCACAGCGGTAGGGGAAGGTGGCAGCGGCTATCGGGATGGAAGGGGAAACTGGGCGGTTCAAGGGGCCAGGCGGGCTGGGGTGGTGCGGGAAGGGAGGGAAATGGCAGCGGCGGCGATGGGTGAGGCTGGAGGGGGAACGGCGCGGGGAAGGAGGGGTCGCCGGCGGGAGTAGGAGAGGTGGGGAGGGTGGTTGCGTGGTTGGCGGCGCCGTGAGAGAGCCGCGGCGGCGAGGAAAGGAAGGCGGCGGTGTGGACGAGCGGTGTAGGCGTTCCGTGGGGCGACTGGGGGGCGGGGAAGACTGGAGGCGGTGATGGTGAAGGAGAGGAGGCGGCGTTCGGTTGGCGGGAGAAGGAGGTGCGAGCGCGGAGGCGGCGCTCGGTGACGAGAGGGGGACAGGGGGAGAGGCGGCGGCGTGAGGGGAAGGAATTAGGGCTTGGAGGGGAGAGAGGGTATCGGGGAGAGAAGGGAATCGGGGAGAGAGGGGAGAGGCGTGGGGCCGAGAGAGAGAGAGAGAGGGGGGGAATTAGAGATAGGAATTTTAACTCAATTCAACTTATTTCTCAATTACAAAAGGGGGCCTTTTACAGAGGCCAATTCCCTTCAAAATAAGCAACAACTAATCCTAAAAAACTAGGAAAAATAAAAAGAAACAAAATAAAAAAAGAGGGTAACAAGGCCTTTTATAATGAGCCTTTTACATAGGGAATAAATAAACATAACAAATACTAATTAGACCAAATAAATGTCTACTAAAAAATTAAATTGCTATCATGCTGCATCAACTCCCCCTGCTGAAAAGAATCTCGCTCCGTCGAGATGGCATCGTGGAAGTTCTGAAGTATATCGGGGCGGAGTTGTTGGAGTTCGTCTTCGTCGATCCAGGTGCAATCGGTAAGAGGTCGTCCTTTCCATTTGACTAGATATCGTCGGAAGAGACCACGTCTAGTCGTCATATCTCGGATATCTGCAATATCTTCAATCTGATCGGCATCGGTTGCGGCTGGCGGGTGGCGCATATCATCATCAGGAACTGCTGGAGTAGTGGCATCCGTCTGTTCATCTCCATGAAATAAGAAGAGATCTGATACGTTGAATATTGGCGATGTCTGGACGTCTGGCGGCAGGTCGAGTAAATAAGCATTGGTCCCAATCTTCTTGGGGACTCGGAATGGACCAATCTTTCGTTCGCTCAATTTTTGGTGGACTCTCAAAGGAAATCTCTCTTTTTTCAGGTGGACCATCACTAACTCTCCAACTCTGAACTCGCTCTCTCTTCGGTGTAGGTTGGCTTGGGTCTGGTATTTCTGGGTCATAGATTGGAGTTTGGCTCGGATTTCAGTATGGATGTGGGTTAGGTGTTCGACCAGATCCTCAGCAGCTGCACTACATCTCCCTTGCACGGTTGTGGGTTTTAGGTCAAGAAATTGAGTAAGTGGAAAGCCGTACACACTCTCAAAAGGGGATTTTCCGGTGGACCTATTAGTGGAACTGTTATATGCGAATTCAGCTTGGGGAAGAATTAGATCCCATTTGGACGGGGAGTCCCCTGCAAGACATCGCAACAAATTTCCTAATGATCTGTTAACTACTTCAGTTTGTCCATCTGTTTGTGGATGATAAGCGGTGCTATACTGCAAACGAGTACCAAGACGGGACCAAAGCGTGCGCCAAAAATGACTCAAAAACCGAGTATCGCGATCCGAAGTAAAAGAACGAGGGACACCATGCAAACGGACGACATCACGAAAAAACAAATCGGCGACATGAGATGCATCTGAGGTTTTCCTACATGCAATGAAATGGGCCATTTTAGAAAATCGATCCACAACCACAAAAATAGAGTCAACTTTTCGCACAGTGAGGGGTAACCCTAGCACAAAATCCATGGTGATGTCTTCCCAGGGTCGCAGAGGAATGGGCAGGGGTGTGTATAGTCCAGTGTTCTGTCGGTGGCCTTTGAATCTTTGACATGTTTGGCATTTCTGTACAAATTCCGTCACATCCTTGCGCAATTGCGGCCAATAAAAGCGCTCCTGGAGCAGAGTCAAGGTTTTGTCTCTTCCAAAGTGTCCAGCTAAACCTCCATTGTGTAGTTCTGAAATTAAGTTCTCTCGAAGGGACGTGGCAGGAATGCATAGTTGGTGGCCTTTGAATAGGAAACCCTCATGAAGAACAAAAGTGGTTGTTGGGTCCTGTCCAGTATCAACACAGTCGGCATGAACTTGATCGAAGTCAGGGTCAGTGGGGTAGAGGTCCTTGAGAGTTTCAAATCATGTTGTGCTGACGGTCATTGTGGTCAGGGCATGTGCTCGCCGGCTCAACGCGTCGGCCACACGGTTCAGGGTTCCGGCTTTATGTTTTAGATGGAAGGTGTATTCTTGGAGGAAATTAACCCATTTGGCATGACGCTTGTTAAGAGTTTTTTGGGAGTTCAAATATCTCAGGGCTTCATGATCAGAGTTAAGGATAAATTCACGCTGGATCAGGTAATGTCTCCAATGCTTGAGAGCTTGGACCACGGCATAAAATTCAATATCATAAGTGGAGTACCGTGATCTGGCATCGTTCAATTTCTCGCTGTAGAAGGCGACAGGTCGTCCTTCTTGACTTAGGACAGCGCCAATCCCGACATGTGAGGCGTCGCAATCGACCACGAAAATCTTGGTGAAGTCGGGGAGTGCCAAAACATGAGCATGCGTCAATTGATGTTTCAGATTTTGAAAGCTCGTTTTTGCTTCAAGAGTCCAGGCGGGTGCGCCTTTCCGCGTGCATTCTACCAACGGTGCCGCACAAGTGCTGAAGTTCCGGATGAATCGTCGGTAGAAGGAAGCTAACCCTAGAAAGCTGCGAATTTCAGGGAGGGTTTTGGGTACGGGTCAGCTCTGAATGGCCTGAATCTTTGAGGGGTCAACTTTAAGTCCATCCGCAGTTACAATGTATCCTAGGAAGAGGACTGTGTCAGACATGAAGGAGCATTTCTTAAGGTGAACATACAGTTTTTGGTCTCTCAGGGTTTCCAGGACTTGTCGCAAGTGAGATAGGTGGTCTTCTTTGGTCAAACTGTAGATCAGGATATCATCGAATTACACGACCACAAACTTGCCAATAAAGGGCCGCAATACGTGATTCATAGTTCGCATGAAGGTGCTTGGGGCATTCGACAAGCCGAAGGGCATGACCGTCCATTCATGCAGGCTGTCCACGCACATTCTCCATGTGCCGTCTTTCTTCGGGGTAAGCAGCGCAGGAACCGCCACGGGGCTCATACTCTCTCGAACATACCCACGTCGCAGCAGATCAGTAACCTGCCGGTTCATCTCCTCATGCTCACTTGGGCTCATTCGGTAATGGGGTAAGTGGGGTAGGCTGGCCCCAGGGACTAGGTCGATGTGATGTTGAATGTCTCGCAACGGGGGTAGTCCTTCGGGTAGTTCTTCCGGCATGAGGTCAGCGAACTCTTGGATAATGGGTTTTATTTCCGGCGGGACTTCAGGCGGAGTTGTTTCTCGATTGTCCACTTTACGTCCTATTAATGCATAGATGGTGGAGCTCTCTTGCATTTCACGTTGGAATGTTTGGCCTTCCATCAACAACACAGGGCCTGTGGTCACCGTCTTTGATGGTGTCGTTTTGTTACCAGTTTGGGCAGTCGCAGCTCGAAGGGTAGCCACTTGGCGAGGGCTAAGGGCTTCACGTTGTGGTCTGAGGGTTACGCGCACCTTGTCTATGAGAAAGGTGTAAGTGTTCAGTTTTCCTCGGTGTTCAGTGTCTCAGTCGAATTGCCATGGTCTCCCTAGAAGTATATGACAGACATCCATAGGGGCTACATGGCACCACACCTCGTCCTTGTATGAAGGACCAATGGAGAAGTTAACGAGGCTTTGACGGTGGATCGGGAGTTGAGTACCACCACGAAACCATGCCACACTGTACGGTTTCTCGAGTGGTTGAGTTGGCAGACCCAACTTGTCGACCATCTCTTGTGAAACGAAGTTCTCAACACTTCCTCCATCAATGATCAGCGAACAGCGTCGTCCTCCTGAGGTGCAGGTGGTTCGGAAGATGCTGCGTCGCAGCCAGCTATCAGCGTCGTGGACAGCGGGGGTGAGCAGAATGTTTGTGGGCGCGCTGTCAGGAGCGATAAAGTTCTCGTGTTCAATTACCAGGAACGGACCGGAGTCGTCTCCATCCACTCCTAGAGGCTCGTAGTCGTCGGCTCCCATGGTGTTGGCAGTCAACGCAGTCGGATCCTCTTCAGGGGATTCCTGTTGTTCAATGTCAGGGTCTTCAGGGTCGTCGGTGGTGCATAAGTGGACAGGTCTAGCCTTAGGGTTTGGGCACTCTGCTGCTCGGTGTCCCTTTTGATAGCACCGGAAGCAGGTATCTGGTCCTACAATTGGTCGACTTCCCAAAATGCCTGGGCCGGGGTTTCCAATAGGCGGTCGGGCGACGGCAGGGGTCGATGGTTTGGCTTGGGGTTTACCCGCAACTATGGATGAGGAACCTATCGGTTTGGAGGTTATCAGCGGGGTACTGGTGCGAGGGACGGAGTTCGCAGAGAAAGGCATCTTCCTTGTTTGGGCTTTAGCGAGCTTGGTCTCAGCCCGTTCAGCTTGCTTGTAGGCTTCGTCGACATCTCGGCAGTTGTGGAGGTAGAGTTCATCTTGGATGACTTGGCGGAGGCCTTGCATGTAGTGAGTGGCTTCATGAATAGGAGTCTCCTGCAAACGGTTGCGGTGGACTAGGGATTGGAACCCTTCGGTGTATTCCTTCACGCTCATGGTGCCTTGTCTCCATGATTGCAGTCGCGCGTACAGATCGCGTCTGTAATCTTCAGGCACGAATTTGGTCTTCAGTTTAGCTTTCATTTTGCTCCAACTGCGGATTTTACTTTTCCCCTTTCGTTTGCGTTCAGACTGCAAACGGTCCCACCATAGCAGCGCATGTCCCTTTAATTTTATAGTGACGAATTGGACCTTACGTTCGCTAGGCATGGACTTCCACACAAAGAAGTGTTCGACGGCTTGGAGTCAGTCCAAAAAAACGTCGGGATCTCGTCCTCCATCAAATTCTGGGACATCGAGACGGATACCTCGATCCCATCCATCGTCGGACTTGGGTCCATTTCGTGGTTGGAATTGATGTTCACCATTAGTTTGTGGAGTATAGCCAAAGGAGTATGGATCTGGGGTCTTGGGGATGAAAGGGGTGTATTGTCTGGGTCCGTCTTCTTCACTGTCCTGTGAATGATACTCGCTAACATGTTCGTCAGAAGTAGAAGAGCTAGAGTCACGGGAAGTGCTATTCCGGGAGTGTGATTTCCGGCCAGTGCGTCGACCTTTGTTGGGGTTCTCATCACTAATGTCAGGTCCTAGCACGCGACTATTCAATGTAGCAATTTGTTCATGGGCATTGGTGATTTTACGATCTAGTCCGGCGATTTGGGTACTCAGTTGATTGTTCTAGGAAAAACTACCAAACATATTATCAAATTCACCGAGACATGTCAAGATAGTTTTTACGTGACATCTACAGCACATAATTGTAGTATGCCATTAGCCTCTTTGGCTTTAGTCAAGCTATCCTTTATGGGCATAATAGCTTCATTTTACTTGCTTGAAAAAATATAATGGGCGGTGGTATTTCAATGAAATCCAGAGGTGGATCTATGATATGGATATATTGTTTAACAGCATTCCATTGGGACAATGAATCGGTGTAGAGTGGCTATGATGACCTATCAGGTTACTTTAACTGATTTGTGACTAGATATTTATTGTTTTCTAATAAAAAAAGGGTGTGATCTCTAGGTGAGTCACACCCTAACGAAACTAACATAATAAAATGGGTGATTAGAATGACCAGGTCCCACATAAAGCCCTGACGTGTATCAACATATTCTCCACATAACAGCTCTCCCGGCATAAACAACCCCATTCCTAGAGAGTCAAGTCACCCGAAGAACAACAAAGATTGCAAACAGATGTTGCGTGCCAGAGTATATGCTGAAAGCAAATCCCATAAATCATTAGTAGTTGAACGCCACAATTTTGGCATGTCCAATCGGTCCCAAAGCTTGCAAGAGAACTGACAGGAAAAGAAAAGATGATCACCGACCTCCATAGAGATCATACAAAGCGGGCTTGATATGTAATAGTTGCAAAGATATTAATTTATTAATATGTACACATTTCAGTCAGATCCCATACTTTCTCAAGAACCCAGTTCCGCTATAAATTTATTCTCCAGATGTATATAATGATTTAATCAAACTCGAACCAAGAAAATCGACTGGTTAGAATTCTCTTAAAGCAAGCCAGAGTGCAAATTACTTGAGTGCACAAACAAAAACAAAATTAGCCTGTTTGTATTTGGAATATGCACTTCCTGGCCACAGAATATTGGAACAGCATATCAAGCAACGCAAAATCAAATAGCATTAAACACAGTGGAGCATGAAAAAACGCATCAAATCCCGATTTTCTATGATTTAAAGTGTCCACTATCATCGAAAAACTCATTTCGCAAAATACTGAAACCTTCAGTAGTTTAGTCCATAGTTCACTATGAGAACCTCGCTAGAGAATACACAACAAAGGATAACTTTTGACAGGAAATGAAAACAGTGCCCACTCCATCCAATGCATTCCTCCCAGATTTGAACACTCCAAAAATCACAGAAGTAAACAGATGGAAAACAGAAACCAAATGTTACGCAATTCACCTTATACATTCCCCCAGCTTTAAAGTAAACATCCCGAAAATCACAGAAGCATGTGCCTTAGTATCAGAAATCAAGAGATGCACATTTCATATAACGCATTCATCATACCCTCAATCACTCCATAAATCACAGAAGCAACCACATAAATAACAGGGATCAGGAGTTTGCCATTTCATCCAGTAACCTTGAAACACCCCAAAATCTGGAAAACAAACACGTAACATCAGATATCAAAGGTCGTCCATTTCCACCAACACCCTCCTCCCACATCCTGACACCTCGAAAATCGATTAAACAGATGGATAACAACATGAGTTAAAGGTTGCCCATTTCTCCAAACACATTCCTCCCACATCCAAACACTCCAGAAAACACAGAAACAAACACATGACAGCGGAAATCAAAGGTTACCCATTTCTAACAACACCCAACCCACGTATGCAAACACCGCAAAATCACCAAAGAAAAACGCAGGACCAACGAAGACCCAGTTGTCCTCTCACCTTTCCATGCTGCCTCAGCCTCTCAAAAGTCTCAGATATGCCAACAGCCGGGGAAGCAACCCTCATGGATGCCATAGAGCAGATGGGAAGGCGTCCAACCTTGCAGGGGAGGCTGACACGGAGAGGGGTGCGGGAGGAAGTTCTCCTTGTGGTCAGGAGGGTGAAGGAGGCGCTGTGGGAAAGGGCCATCATCTAGTGGTACGAGGCAGAGGCTTTTGGGAGCTGTGGAGGACCTGGTGTTGTCATCTGTCGGTAAAAGCGTGTCTTTATTGTGAAGGGCTCCGTTGTGGAATGAGGAAATCGTGGAGCAAAATGGCAAGGAATTCAGGAGTTGGCAAAACTGGGTTTTCGCTGGGAATTGCTGGGAGCAAACTCAAGTTAGTCCTCGTACTCCCGAGATAAGACCTACATGCTACAGGTCCCGACAGAAAAGGCGGCGGTGGATAACTTTTTGGGTTTTCATCAATGTTTTAGAGTTAAACCAGATATGCAACCGGAACCTTATCCAAATGATAGGATTGGATTGAACAATGTAATCCCGGTTCAATCGGATGATAACATTATCAGCGTTTAAAATCAGATTAAATCGGATCGATGAAAAAAAGTGATTGAACCGACTAATCAAATTGAAATGAAATAAAATATATAAAATATACACTTAAGTATACCTGAAATATAAATAAAATACATAGACAATGTATATATTTCACACTATACATAAAATATTTTTCCGTTACATCGTCAAATGCCGTACATATCATATATATAAGACTGGTTGCTCTATAACATGATCGTAATTTGATTATATTTAAAATCCATTACATGTAAAAAGTTGTATTATTGTAGTTGATTAGGAGTTTGGAATAAGTAATCAAAGGTCATGGGTTCAACTCTCACAACCATAATTATATTCAAATAAATTAAAAAGTAAATGTGGATCAACTTCGGTTGAACATGGTTAAACCAGGTTAAAAATAATAAAGTTGAACATAACGGATTAATTAAAATTGAAATATTCGAACCGAACCGACATAAATCGGTTAACCGAACCGCTCCAGGTGCAATTCACCGGTCAGGTCCATTTTTCAAAACATTGGTTTTATCACATGTGCTCTTATTAGATTATGTATATCAGTTGTGCCATACATTCTTACAAATTTACAGTTTTGCCTTTTCAGAATATCAGTTATACCCCTGCTTTACCTTAACGGAAGGGCAGAACTGTGAATTTCGTAAAGGATTTTTATCACTTGTGCCCCTCCGAGATATCGCAATTTCAGTTATGCCCCTATCTTTTTGGTACTCTCAGTTGTGCTCCTCACTTCTTTCTCCGTTATTACTTGTGCCCTTCCGTTTGATTGACCGTCAATGAGTTGAAACCATGGGTTTTTTTTCAAACCTTGGTGCAGTTAAGAGAGGTATTATTGTCCAGACTCCTCTTCCTCCTCTTCCCCCATCCTCTTCTTCCTCCTCCAACCTCCTCCTCCTCCCTCTCCACCCGAAACTCCTCCCCCGACCCACGGACCCGAGCTCCGCCCCAGCCTCCCTCCGCCCCGACCTCCCCCCCGCCCCCGCCCCGAGCTCCGCCCCAGCCACCCTCTGCCCCGACCTCCCCCCGCCCCCACTCCGAGCTCCGCCCCAGCCTCCCTCCGCCCGGACCACCCCTCCCTCGCCCCGAGCTCCGCCCCAGCCTCCCTCCGCCCCGACCTCCCACGGCCCCCTGCCCCTAGCTCCGCCCAACCTCCCTCCACCCCGACCTCCCCCCACCCCCTACCCCAAGCCCCCCATCATAACGGTTCCAGGCGTCAGCTTCGGCCCAAGCGGCAAGGGGGCGACCTGGGCGCGGGGGGCGGCGGGGGTGGAAGGGGGAGGACTCGGATTGGGGCGGAGGGGCGGCAGGGGGTGGGGGGAGGTCGGGGCAGGGGGCGGGGGGGAGGTCGGGGCGGAGGGAGGCTGGGGCGAAGGAGGGGGCAGGCTGGGGGGGAGGAAGAAGGCAGGTCGAGGGTGGGGCAGGAGTTCCGGGCGGAGAGGGAGGAGGAGGAGGAGGTTGGAGGAGGAGGAAGAGGGTGAGGAAGAGGGTGTAAAATGACCATTGACCCCTTTTTAAAAAACAATTCCGGTTATGTCCTCAAAGTTAACGTCTGTTTGCACTGTGGATGGACGGTCACTAACCCGAGGGGCACATGTGATAGATTAGAAAGAAGTGAGGGGCACATCTGATATTACCAAAAAAATAGAGGCATAACTGAAATTGTGATATCTCGGAGGGGCACAAGTGATAAAAATCCTTTAGTAAAAATGTAGATGCACAACTGATATTACAATAAAAGGAACATAACTTGTATTACAGAAATTGAGAAGGGTAAAAGTGGTCAAAATCCTACTTTTATTTTTTCACAATATGTGTGAGATATTTTATTTGTAACATCAAAATATATATGATTATCTGGTATTTGGCATGAACGGCAAAGAGTGATGTGTTGGAAAGTACCTCTTGATGTATTCTTATTCCTTCCCATGCAATGACTTGACCTCTTTTGGAGGATTAAATCATTTCGTGTTTGGACGAGGGGATGAGAGGGGGTTGATCATGTGAGAGTTAAAAACTAAGAGAGCATGAGAGTAGTGAATCTAAAACATTAGATTATGTTCATCTCTCTCCTTCTCCAATCAATCAGCGGAATCCAATGGTCCAAACTCACTGCTCTCATATTCCCATAGTTTTTGACTTTCACAAGATCAGCCCTCGGGGATGAGAATCCTAAAAATTAATTATTAGTTCGTTTCATTTCTTCTAACTCATCCATTTCGTTGTTTTTAATCAATTCGTTACATATCGGCATCACATGATGACTTTTCTTAAGGTGTTTTATATCTTTCGAGATAGCTAAAGTCATGTAACTTGTCACACCAGCTTTTTCCATTATTTTCCTTTCAATCGTTGTCTATCACGTATCACATTAATCATGTTTTACTGCCAACAAACCCCTCCTACCTTAATCCAAATGAATCAACTCTCTTGCTAATTCACAAGTTAAATCTATACATAAAATAGTTCCCTTTCTTAACTTTAATCCTTGGTCCAAGCAAATCATGTGTGAGTACGCACGATGCATTTATAATTTATTTGGAATTTTGATCTTTGATAGAATCAAGCATGTTCCTCTTCATCAAGCAGATAGATGTGTGAGAATAGATGTGGTCATCTTACTCGAACTTATTCTTCTAATCCCCCGTATCGATCCAATTTGCGTTGAGAATGCTTAATTATCGAGGTTTTCATGCGATGACATTAGATGTTAAACATTTTGTTTGTTGTATTTTTTATTTATCAAAATAATGGTGATCTTGGCAGGAATTTTAAAAAAACTCAAAGTTACCCGCAAATAAAGTGTTCATCTGTACTGAAAACAATTATTTTCTTGCATTTTGTCACTTTATATTTTGGAATGCAGGTGGTTAAGAGAAAATATTGACGGTCGAGACATCGCATCATGCATTAGTGCATCCTTGTTTATAAAATATGTATGCATAAATAGGGATATTGATAAATACAATGGATGTGGTGATGGGCCTTTATAACAAATGTGCACATCAAATATGTTAAGATTTATCATGTGAAGACTGATTGGTTGAATACAATTGGAGAGCATTGCTGATGTGGTCGATCTCCCTCATGCCTTCTGATTGTCTGAGAGCTCTTGTGCTGGATTGCTGAGGTGTCTGATCCGCCTCCTGCATTCTGATTTGTGAGAGGTATTGGGTTGGATTGCTGAGATGCTTAATACACATCTTGCATCCTGATTGACTGAGAGCTAATGGTGGGGATTGTCGAATGCATGGTATTCTTTTGTTGTGGTATAAAAGAAGCCATGCGGCACCACATATTATATCCAACATCATTTAAATAAAAAGTAGAGAGACTGGTGTGAGCAAGTGAAGTAGGCACATTGCCGAACCACTGTAAATCCTTGTCTTGTGCATTTGTGTGTGCTTTCTTCTTCGGTCGTGGTTCTAGTCTTGTGATGCTTGATTGGATCCATCACCAACAATTAGTATCAGATCAAGGTTCGGAGATCAACCTCTGCACATATGGCAGGAGAATTGAATGTAAAGATCGAGAAGTTCAATGGATTGAACTTCACATTCTGGAAGATGCAGATTGGAGATGTTATGTTTAGAATGATCTCTATCTTCCGATTTAAGTGAAGAAGCCCGAAGCCATGAAAGATGATGAGCGAAAGTTCCTATACCGAAAGGCACTGGGAACGGTAAGACTCAGCCTTGCTCCATCAGTGGCTTCAAATATTGCAAAGGAGGCGACGGCGGTAACTCTTTTCAAAGCTCTTGAAAAGATGTATGAGAAGTCATCCGAATCAAATAAGATGTATTTGTTGAAGAAGTTTCAATTTAAAGATGGGTGAGAACTCCATAGTGGCTTTCACACTTGAATGACCTGAACAGTATCATCAACCAGTTGGAGTCCGTAAAGATCGTGTTTGATGATGAGGTAAAAGCTCTTATACTTCTTTCTAGTATATCTGATAGTTGGAATGCTTTAGTTGTAGCGGTTAGCAACTCCTCTGGTTCTGCAAAGTTGAAGTTAGAGGATGTTGATGGTCTTCTTCTTGGAGAAGAGGCACGATGAAAGATGTCTAGAGAAGAACACTCATCAGGTTATGCCTTGAATAAAGAAGAAAGAAGCAAGAAGAGCTATAGGAACCGAAAGCATTCCGGGGGAAAGTCGGTAAGAGAAAGATCCAAAACCAGAGATCTGAAGTATGTGGTTTGCTGGAACTGCTATCAAAAAGGGTATTACAAGACAGAATGCAAGGCGCCAAGAAAGCAGAAAGGAGAAAATGGCAAAGGTAAGAACATTGTAAATCTCACTGATGATGAGGATAGCGATGTCATAATATGTGTTGCAGATGCTCGAAATGAGTCCTGGAATGTGGAGTCGGGTGCTTCATTTCATACCACTCTACAAAGAGATATCCTCGAAAATTATGTGAAAGGTGGTTTGGAAAGGTATATATGGGAGATAATGAATATTGCAGCATAATTAAAAGGGGAGACATTGACATATCCCAACCCAGTGGTGGCTTCTTGAGATTGAAGAATGTTAGACATATACCAGGTCTAACAAGAAATCTCATATCTGTTGGACAGCCATCAGAAAGCGGTGTGGTGACATCATTCGATTCAGGTTCGTGGAAGATGTCAAAGGAATCATTGATCTTTTCTCGAGGTAAGAAAGAAGGAACCATGTATATTACATCAGGCTCATATGACAGGGTAGATGTTGCATCATTTGGATGTGATGCTAACACTTGGCATACGACTTGATCACATGAGTGAAAACGGAATGAAGATCATGTAGAAGAAGTAAAGTCAATAGGATTGCAGATTGTTGATCTGAACTTCTGTAAAGATTGTATATAGGAAAAACAGAAGAAAGTCAGTTCCACAAAGACTGCAAGAGTGTGAAAGACCAAACAACTAGAGTTGGTTCATACAGATGTGTAAGGTCCATCTCAAGTACCTTCCCTTGGCGGATCTCATTATTTTATTACTTTCATTGATGATGCAACAAGAAAATTGTGGGTTTATTTTATCAAACATAAATCCAGTGTATTTGAGACATTCAAAATGTGGAATGCCTTAGTTGAGGTTGAGACAGGTTTAAAGTTGAAATGTCTCAAGTTAGATAATGGTGGAGAATACTGCAGTGAAGAGTTTGAATCATACTGTGCCAAGAATGGGATAGACAGATTGAAAACGATCACAAGGAAGTCCAGACAAAATGGTATTGTTGAACGCATGAGCACGACTCTTCTAGAGCGTGCGAGAAGCATGAGGATACATACAGGTCTACCCAAGTGATATTGGCTGTCTACTGCTTTAGATGAGGATCTTCTAGAAGAAACATGAACAGGAAAGGATGTAACACTTTCTCATTTACACATCTTTAGAGGCATGGCTTACGTTCACATTGAACATGAAGACAGAGGAAAGCTTGATCCCAAAGCAAGTAAGTGTACCTTTATCGGTTGTGCTTTGTCTTCCCTCTTCTACTGAGGGGTTGAACTCGCAAGACAACCTCTCATGACTTTTGTTGCTTTGGCCTTCTCCAGTATTGCAAAAGAAAGGGCCTACGACACGTCAACTATGTCTGTGTTGTCTTCTACCCCATTAGCTGTTGAGTAAGCAATTCCCATGTAAGTTAAGGACAAGCGGAGGCTACTTCTTCGTGCAACCCCCCCCCCCTCTTGCACCCCCAGCCAAAGCGGGCACGCCAGATAAACCAGATCAAACAATATACGTCATTTTCAACCCCTACTCCTAAAGGCAGGTTGCCCAGCCGCTCCCCTACTGAACTTTGAGTCTTCCTTTTATATATTCTCTTTTTTTCACAAAAAGCAGGGCCAAATCCAGTGCAGAGGTAGAATACTGGGCTATGTTTGCATCTACTAGGGAAGTAGCTTGGTTACACATGCGACTTCACAATTTTCTTGTTCAAATAGATGATTCTCTATATATTTCTGGATATAATAAAAGAAGACAGGAGGAGGACACAACCTCAATATTATTTATTTTCCAGCCTAATCAGAAATGCACCCTGATTCAAGAAAGATTTCCAGTCCATTTTCACTTATAGGACCAATCGGTGGCATAAGAATAGGTACAGATAACTATGGATATAGATTGTGGGATTTGGAGAACAAAAGGACAGTTAGAAGCATTGATGTCACATTCAATGGGTCTTCCTTATACAAGGATGAATTGATTAAAGGAAAGACAACTGAAGAACAAGACTTTGTGGATTTTGATGAAACTCCTGAACAAAGCACATCACACTCAAGTGATGAAAATGTTCAATACATCCCACAGAATAATTCGCAAACTCCGATGCTACGGAAATCTTCCATAATCAGCAAACCTACTATAAGATATTCACCTTCCTTGAATTATTTATTATTGATTGATAATGGTGAGCCTGCTTTGATGAAGCCATACAAGGTGAGACAAGGAATCAGTGGGAGTTAACCATGGATGCGGAGATGAACTCTCTCTCAAGAAATAAAATATGGGATTTAGTCCCACTACCGAAGGGAAAGAAGGCTATGTACAACAAATGGGTGTACAGGGTGAAGGAGGATGCCGATGGTTCCATTTAATACAAGGCTCGATTAGTGGCAAAGGGCTTTCAGCAGAAAGCGTGAGTCGATTTCACGTAGATCTTGGCACATGTTGTAAAGGTCTCAACCATAAGAGCAGTATTGAGCATTGTTGTAGATGAGAACCTACATTTGGAGCAGTTAGATGTTACGACAACATTTATCCATGAAGATCTCGAGGAGGACATCTATATGCAACAACCAGAGGGTTATGTAGGTACTGGAAAGAAAGACATGGTATGCAAGCTCAGAAAAAGCTTTTATGGCTTGAAGCAGACACCAAGACAACGGTATAAAAGTTTGATGATTTCACGACAAATACAGGATTCCACAAACGTCATGCCGACCATTGTTGATACTTCAAGAAGCTTGATATGTCGTACATCATTTTATTATTGTATGTAGATGACATGCTTGTTGCAGGCTCATGCAGGGAAGAAATAACAAATATGAGGACAATGTTGTCTAAGAAGTTTGAAATAAAGGATCTAGAACCTGTAAAGAAAATCCTTGGAATGTAGATTAGCAGAGACATGAAGAATAAGAAGCTAAGATTGTCTCAGTCAAATTACATCGAGAAGGTACTTGAGAGATTTAATATGAAAATGCAAAATCTACTCTAACACCTTTGGAGAGACACTTCAAACTTTCAAAGGAGAAAGAACCTACTACGAAGGAGGAGCATGAGTACATGTCAAAAGTACCCATTCAGTCTGTTGTTGGTAGTTTGATGTACGCAATGGTTTGCAAAAGACCAGACATCTCCCATGCAGTGGGACTTGTGAGCAGATTCATGGCAAATCCTGGCAAGGAACATTGGGAAGATGTGAGTGGATTTCTACATTATCTGAGAGGCACCTCTAACGTGGCATTGTGTCATGGGAACACTGACATTTCCATTTATGGTTTTATGGATTTAGATTTTGCAGGAGATATCAATGGCAGGAAAAGTACAACAGGGTATGTATTTACCCCGAGGAGTGGAGCCATTAGTTGGATCTCTAGGCTCTATAAGATAGTGACCATCTCGACCACAGAAGCAGAATATGTGGCGACAACATGAGCTTACGAGGAAATGATATGGTTGAAAGGTCTGATGAAAGAATTGAATAAAAATGTGAAGATTGTCAATCATCCATCGATAGTCAAAGTGTAATTTATCTTGCAAAGAATCCATTATTTCACTCGAAGACTAAGCACATTGATTTGAAGTATCACTTCATTCGGACGCAGCTAGAAGATGGGCAATTTAAGTTGAAGAAGATCCACATATTAGAAAATCTCCCTGATATGTTCGCAAAGTATGTAACAACGAAGAAGCTGAAGACATGTTCAACTTCTATTGGTCTTCAAGCATAGAAAGCAAGGGAAAGCTCACACCAGGACTATTGAAGATTTGTGTGTTCCACAAATCAGTCTTCAAGTGAGAGATTGGTGAGATTTATAATGTGAAGACTGATTGGTTGAAAACAAGTGGAGAGCATTGCTGATGTGGTTGATCTCCCTCCTGCCTTCTGATCGGCTAAGAGCTCATGTGTTGGATTGCTGAGGTGTCTGATCCGCCTCTTGCATTCTGATTGGCTGAGAGGTGTTGGGTTGGATTGCTGAGATGCTTAATCCACATCTTACATCCTGATTGGCTGAGAGCTGATGGTGAGGATTGTTGAATGCTCGGTATTCTTTTGTTGTAGTATAAAAGGAGCCCTTTGGCACCACATATTGTATCCAACATCATTCAAACAATAGCAGAGAGTTTGTGTGTGCAAGTGGAGTAGGCAAATTGTCGAACCACTATAAATCCTTGTCTCATGCGATTGTACGTGCTTTCTTCTTCGATCGTGGTTCTAGTCTTGTGGTGCGTGATCGGATCTGTCCCCAACAAAATATATGTATTGTCCAAGGTTATGCTAAAATATGATCAAAAAATGATCGAGCCTTCAATTAAGTTGCCATATTATACATATAAATATTGTAATGGTTAGAATTACGATTATCAGTGTCTTGTAGGTGTGATTTCACGATGACTAAAAAAACAAGTTTACTGACTCATTACACCTTGGAGTCTCTTGATGGAGTTGTCATGTCGAAGTACGCTAAGTGTGGTTGTGTGAAGTGTTATTACAAGTGTTACCATCATGAAAGGTGTTTCGGAATGTGTTTTATGGGGTTGGTGATTTGGCATATAATTTTCATGTTCTAGTGTAAACATGGGCATCTAAGAGTTTTAACAAGATATAATGTACCAAATACACCAATCGTAGGGATGTGAGATTCATGCTTGCGTGTTTGTATACAAAAATGATGTAATTTTCGCGGATTGAATCATGTCCTAATATGTCGTGGGCTCTTATCAACGTGTCATCAACTTATAACCACTGCAATTGCATTTATAAATATAGATAATTGAATGGTTAAACATGCACATCGAATGTATACGATCCAATACGGGTTAGTGTGGACATTTTCTAAGCACGAGATAGTTGATCAATTACTCTCGATCCTAAACCAGGTTTGAAAGTCACAATACTCGTTCAACTTGAAAGAGTGATCGATCATATTGAACCAGTTGATGATCTTAGGTCCATGGATAATCATCTTAGAGCTTTGCATTTCTAAGGTTTCAGATAGCATCATATCAAAAGACTATGCAAGGCAAGATGCAATTGAATAAAATGAATTAAACAAGGTAGGTTCTTGAGATCACACCTTATGATGACATACTGGTTCAAACGCAAATCAAATCCTAATATGTTGCTACCAATGGTCAAACTATTGAATGATCAATGCTACCCCGATATTATTGAATGATCAATGTTACCCCGATCCATGGGCGAACTTAGTGATGGGTATGATGTGAATGGGTAGAAGGATATTTGTACTACAGAGGATTGAGCATGGACCAATGAGTCCTACATCTAATACACTTCGAAGGTCGCGACTAATGACAACATGTTAGATGATGCACACTATTGCACATATAATATGGATAGCATTGGGTGTGATTTTCTTGGGTATATTTCGATGATATCATCATAAGAGGTGTTTCGTGATTGGTTGATGAAAGAATTGAACGATGTTTTGTTTTTCATGTCGTAAAAAGAGTCTGTCAAGATGTATAACCAAGCATGTTATATGATAGGGACCTATGGTTAAAAAGTTTGGACTCATTCCATGCATTATTAATGTCTTTTGTTAGTGGGTAGTAGACTTGAGATTGGTACAATGTATGTGTGAATAAGATGCAATAGGTAATGCACATGTTTAACATGCAATGTAGTGTGAATTAGCTCATGCTCTTAACATGTTTCTTTTGTTGTAAGTGCAAGTGTATTGTAAAGAGAGGACAAGTAAATTGCTAGGTTGTCAATGTGATAGTATTTAGTATTCACTATGTTGTCGTGTAATTAATCATGGCGTTACCTATTTGTAGACTCAAAAAGAGTATATGATAATTGCAGTAGTATAGGTCATGAGATTCCAAGCTTCTACCAATTGACTTATGATGAAATGCATTTCACATCTTCAATAATAGAGAATTGTGGTATAGAGAGGTGAAAATTGATTCTTCAAAAACCACAATTTTGAATATGTGGATAGTTTTATAACTTGGTAAGTATACCAAGGTCAAACTCATGGAACGATGTTCTTTAGTGAATGGTTTAAAATTAAGTTAGTATTTAATTAGTTGCAATATTTAATTTTTATGTCAAAAAATAATGCACAAAAGAAAGAACAAGTCGAACAAAATGAAGGGAAGGGAGATACGTGAATGTGCAATTTAATCTTCAAACAAAATGATCAATAAAATCTCAGATAATTGATTCATTTATCTAAGGGAAGATCCAATAAATATTTATCAATAAAATTCCAATGCAGGATAATGGATGAATTCATAAATATGTCTGCATAATTTGAGATCAACTAGTACCGAAGATTCCTAGTCATTTTAATCCTCGTTAAATTTATCTTTGATAACAAAACTATCAGATAATAAGTATCGAGAAGCCTCCTCGATTAAGCCCCTTAATTTCTCAAAATGAAATGGTTGAAATGTGACAAAACAAGTGTGCACATAATAATTATTTCCTTAAATAATATGTGAATTCAATGATATTCTGATTTGTCCACAAAACAGAAAATATAAAGCATAAGACAATCTTCAAAATGACATAAATAATGCAAAGTTTGGATAAAAACTGAGAGTGTTATGAATTAAAAAAGTATAGGGACTAAAATGTGAACAAAACAAAGTTTCTTATGCATTTCAGTCATAGGGATGGCTTATCTGTAAATATCAAAAGCCTCCAGGACATCCTTTGCTATTTTCCCCTAGACGGGGGCCTTTGTGTGAATTCTGGAAGGCAGAGGGGCTTAGATAAAAAATATCCCAGGTCACGCACCGCTCGTGCGTGACTGTACTTCATTGTAAATCTAAAAAGGCACGAGGCTGGGGCGCATAAAGCCCCCACTGCGCATGCGGTCCACGTGAGGTATTGAGGATCAGGAGGAGCAATTGAATTGGAAGCCGAGCCTCCACATGGGCACTTGGTGTTGTTTTGTGGTTGCCCGAAGCGCAAAGGTTCAGGAGATTGTTGATCAGACGGTGCAGGCGGGTGATGATCTTGGTCGAATGGTAGATGTTACTTCTCAAACGGATGGTTCATATGGGGAGGAGAGGGCTTAATCGGACGATAATTGCAGCTTGTCCTCTCCTCTTCATATGTTCTTCTTCCTCGACTATGGATCTCTACAAGCGGCTGAGGATATCTCCCATAGGGAGAGAGGAGGTCGAGGATATGGTGCATGTTGGGGTAGATGATCCTCTTGCTCCTGATGCGCTCCAGAAGGCGACGCTACCTGTAGTTGTTAGCGAAAAAGAAAGGGAGTAGGGGAAGGGGAGCGGAGCTCTGACTATGGATGTGTGGAAACGGAGATAAGCTCCAGCCTTAACAAGGTTGGAGATGTGGGAGGATCTGGAAGGTAGAGACGAGAAGAAAAGAGAAGAAGAGGTGAGGGTGATGTCGTTGAGTCGGAAGGGAACATGCTTGAGGTGTAAAGTACGATGGATAACAGAAGAAATGAAAAAGAAGGAGAAGAAGTACGCAACGTTTGATGGAGAACGGAGAAGAACGGAGAAGAGTGGATGGTTGGATGGACAGAGGAGATGGGACCCCTCTAGTCTTCGATCAGGCAGAGAAAGCTTGAGTTGAACAGCTATCGCAGGTGTTGTAGATGTTGCAACAAGATGTGGGGAGCAACTTGGATCGTGTCGAAACCTGAAGCTCTTCGTCGCTCGACGAGTATAATGTCCTCAGGATCCGGGTTACCTGCTTACACAATATTCATATTATTTAATTTATGATTGAACATACTAAGTTGCAAAAATGAGGAAAAAATTTCCGCGATTAAATGGCATGCACAATTTACAACCAACCACATAATAACACATGTCACTTTAGAACATTTTGCATTTATGTCCATATAGTACAACATGTATCAAAAGAAATTTTCCATCATTTATATGTGTATCTTAAAATTATGACAGAAGAGAAAAAGAATACAAAAATAGATACATATCTATACAATGACGGTTAAGTGTACCGTTAAAGGAAAATGTCTGATCACCAAAAGCTATGAACCATGAGAAGTAACTACTATGTCACATGTGTCTTTCCTGTCACCGATGTTAGGAACAAACATATGTCAACAAATGTTGTAAATTATACAAATAACAAAAATTTAAGTGGTTAAAAAAAGAAAGCAAATATATGTGTAATGACATCGTAATCATTTAAGATACGTACATGGAAAGTTGATTTTCTAGTTGTTCCGTATATAATTCCTTTTTCACTCACCATATTTCAATAATCAGCAACTATTTATTTCGTGGATTCATTATATGATCATGATGGCAAAGGCGATCTAGATCTAATTTACATACTTTCATTATTATTAATTGTAAGATGTGATGATATATCTTATTGAATGTAGATGATTGATGAAGGTTTTTATGACCTAATCTCTATCCTCGCTAGAACCTACTGCCATAACAATAACTAAACTCAAGTAGTGAAGAAGCCTTCTAAGAGACTCTTCCGTCACGATTTCTCAGTGGAAGTGCAGTTCAGAACAAAGCTAGGCAAACTCCAACTACATCCCTGAGACGAGTAGGAGAGACTCTTCGGTTTGAGTCACTCTAGTCATGCCCGACCGATGTAAGTACATGCTAAACGAGCTCGAAGAAAATCCAAGGGTCATCCAACCTATACACCTTAATAGAACACAAGATCAACGATATTGGTAAAAAAAGAAAATACGTGGATCCTAGAGAAGTGAAAACAACAATCTCGCAATAAAATCATGGAAGAGACTGAGATCCTAGACTCGCACACTAGGCGGTTGCTGTCCAATATGGGCATCCTAACTCCATTCCATCTGAGGGTCACCGCACCCTCGCACAGTAAGGGGGGAGGGGCAACTAGACCGACGCAAATATTTATCATCATTGATATTCATTAACCATATAAATGTGCTTGATTTCAGATTCAATTCATAATAATCATTGATATTCATCAACCATATAGATGCACTTGATTATAGATTCTATTCGTATAATCTTGTGTGTTTAGCTTTACATATCTAAAGTGTTCCTTGCATGAGTATTAAAAACTATTAATTTTAGAATGATCCTTGCATTGTTTAAAACTGCATGAAGACCTCCAGACATAAACATGTATAAGGGTTATCTAGTTGATGAACCATACACATAGTTAGAAATAGGCAGTCCTATTTAGGTCAAATATTACATGATATGAAAGAAGAAGAGTAACAACGTGTTGCATGTCCAGTATATCTATATATAGGGAGCTAGGAGCCTGCACCCGGGGGTGTAGGTAACTCCCTGCACCCGACCTTTTTCCTCATTATTTTTTGGTTTTTTTCGAAAAATATCTTTGGGGAATTTACTTAATATATTAAGGGAAATATGTGTTTCAAGTTTGATGCAAAACAAATATTCCTAACATGTTCATCTAGAATGGGTCATTTTCAGCAATTCTAGACCGTTAAAATTTGTTGATCTTGATGGAGATGAAAGAAGTCTAAAAATAAGCTGAAATTGGAATGACAATTGGTAATATATAGTTATCTAATTACCCCAAAGTTTCATTTCAAAAAAAATAATAAATCATGAAAAAATGACCCGGGTGTAGGTAGTTACCTACACCCACGGGTGCATGATCCCTTTTCTCATATATATATATAGAGAGAGGGAGGGAGAGAGATTAATGGGGCTGCCCAACATGGTTGCCTCTACGTCATTTTTGACATTTTTTTATTTTTTTGATAAATATCGCCATGCTGGAGGCTGTAGGAGTCCGTGTTTCTGGCGAAATTCGAACGGCATATAAGAGGGATATAGGGATGTGAATACATGGGGATATTTTTCAAGAAAAAATTTTAAAAAAACGTCGAAATAGGGGGCGGGGCAGCCATGTTGGTTGTCCCCAATTGGCAGCCCCATCAAATCAACACACACACAAACACACATATATATAGCCTTCATACATATATAGCTCTCATCAAAGACAATTGCATAAAAGAACACATTTGCATTATCTCTGTGAAATATAACTTTCAACTACAAGATAATTGACCTTTACTGATACGTAAGTGTTAACTGAAATGCTCACAAAACCATGCAGAGCGGTCGTGTTGTCCACACAAGGCGAGCCCGCAGTCGCTAATGTGATCAATGCGACGCTCGATGAACAAATTTAACAATTAACCCACATTTAATAAAATAATCAAGCAATGCAAGCAAAACGTGGATCAAAATTTATTATAAAGCCTACAATGAAATTTGCATAGTGGACAAATATGGTAGGGCATCGAACATAGGGAACAAGTCGGGATAGCAATATTATTCTTTATAAATAAACAATAATGTATAATTGTACACTATTTACTCACTTAATTAAGCGATATTTTCGTGTTTTTTTGTTTTAAATTATTTTATATTTATAATTTTATTTTTTAAATTTTTATTTTATAATTTTTATTTTCTTTTTTATATTTTTCTGATTTTAATTTTTATTAAATAATAAGTGTGTATATATGTAATATAATAAGTATAATACATGGTAACTATCTATAATATATATAATAAATATGTAAAATTTAGAAAATACAAAAAAGAATAGTCCTTCTTATTTTTTAAAGAATTTAAAAAATATTTATAAGGTATTTATAATAATTAATAACAAAAATAATTATATATAACTATATATAAGTATATAATATAGGGTAATATATTAATAAATATACCTATATATAGTGAAAAAGTATAAAATAAAATATTGTTGTGTTTTTTTACAAATTTCTTCTGATTTTTTAAATTTTTGGATATTTTTGCTAATTTTTAGGTATTTTTGAAGTCCAGATATACAAAATAAGGGACTTTTTAGATAGATCAAATTGTTTTGAGATTTAAAATACTTAATAGGTCCAAAATTTCTCAAAACTAGTTTTATATATTAGAAATAATGTATATAAAAATATAGGATAAAAACTAAGTTTTGAGAGGTTTCAAAAATATTTTGCATTTTTTTAAGTTATCGAGGGTTTGTAATTTTCAGGGCTTTCTTTTGTTATTTTTTTTGTGAATTTTGGTCTGTAGTGATAAAATATAGTAATAAATAGTAGATAATTTTCTTTATAATTTTTAGTGAGGGCGTTATAATTTTTTGTATTTTTCAAGTCAAGCAGGAAAAATGTGCCCTTTTTATATTTAATAAATAGGAAATGCATGTGAAATGCAAAATATATTATATGGTGCAAACAAGCATCCCACCAGGTATCTACATCTATTTTTTCAAGATTTTTATAGCATGGTTACCATTTTTTGAAAATATAAATGTACAAAATAGAATTAATCCAGCTGGAAGGGGTATTTTTGTAATAAAAATTAAAATCAAGGGGTTTCATGAAAAAACACCCAAACTTTTGAACTAAAATATGATTTTGAATTACTAATTTGTTGTTTACAAAGCTACAGGGGTACAAGTGTAAACTACCATCTCAAGTGGGGCCACGTGAGCTGAGCTGGTAGTGGACCTACTTGCAATTATAAAGAGTTATAGGGGCATGATTGCAAACTTTCCAATACAAAATTAAACTTACCTAAGTAGTCGCATGTTTACTTATAAAGTATTACGGGAGGGAGGTAGTGTAATTTACCACAATTATCCCCACGGATGGGGCCGCTGCATGCTTGCCACGTGGAGGATCTAATGTTAGAAGACACGTTTTGTTTCGATTTTAACGAACGACCCATACTAGATGTAGGTCGTGTTCTTTATCTAACGGTTGTGAGGCGCCCTGAAAGAAAAAACAATGAACTCGGTTGGGATGAGTTTCTATCTCGATTTCATGGTGAGTCCTACGATGGATCTTCAAGGCGACGGCGACAATGGACTCTTGGGGCTCTCCTGCACGCGCAAGGCTCCTCACGTGGAACAGAGATGACTTGGAGACGATCTGAGCTCCAACTAGCTCCAGGTGACATGGAGCACTTCCACGTTACTCCTTGGCTCCAGAGGGGTCCACAGAACTCAAGATCGGTACCAAAAATCTAGGAGGCTCGAGGGCTTGCTCCTCGGTCGATCTTTGAAGTTGTTGCATGGTAGAATGGTGGCATGCGGATGGGTTCCGGTGGAGGGCGACGGAGGAAACCCGATTCCCATATCCATGATGGATTTGGGTTGGTTGGATGGGGGAAAAGACGGAGAACGTGAAGGGGCGTCGAGTGGGATGGAAGTCAGACGAGGAGATAGTCGAAAACACTCGAATTTGGCCTGGAGCTCGAGCTCCACGTCAAATTTGGGCTTCATGATTACAGTTACACCAAGTAATTAATCACGAAATTAAAATGCATGATTGAAAATATGACATGAGGTTGACCTAGAAAGTAAAGAAAAATGGCCTCAACTTGGCCGGAGCCAATGAGGCAAAACCATTCAGCGGGAGTCTGAAGGTGGATGGATCTCCTTCTCTCGGGCTTCTCCTCATTGTAAGTCGTCGCCTTACTACTACTGTCACCAGCAACGATGATGAGAGGGAGATTTGAGGGGCTAAAAGCCCAATAAGAAGGATCTAACCTCGAAATGACGAAAAGGGTACAGTTTTATAGAGTGGGAAATGTCCGACTTCGAGGCACGGTGGCATGCCAAGCAGGAGGGCTTGATGAGCAGGGCGAGATCGGCGTGGAGAACGGACATGGGGGCTGTAGGATGGGTGTAACTCAAGGGAGAGGGAGAGTGTGGATGTTGAGTGAAAAAAGGGTGAAAATGGGGGTTCACGTGAGTCTGATAGGTCAGCTGGACGAGACTGACAATGATCGGAGGTCAACGGTCTCTGCCCCTTGGTTGGTCCACGTGGATCAACCAGATTAAAGGGAATTGGAAAAAGCTCACAAATTATATTAAAAATACTCGATGAATTAATTATTTAAGTTATATAAATAAAAATGTTCCTAATTTTATGTAATATTTACTTTCGAATTTATTTATTTTTTCAAGGTCATTTATTATAAGTTACTTTTTTACGTGTATAATTATAGATAAATATACTTGTATATAAGGTATTTTAAATTTATTTTGTATTTTGTATTTTATTATATATACATGTATTTTATATTTTTTACTCCATTTAATTTCATATTTAAGTATTTTTGTTGTATTTTTATAAGTTTATTTATATAACTGATTTATTATATACATTTTCTTATAGGTATGTATTGGTATATTTCATCTATATATAAAAGTAATTGATTTATTTTAATCTTATTTTAATGGTTTTGTTTTATTTTAACTATAGATATGTGTTTTAAATAATATTTACAATCTTATAAAAAAGAAATTGAAAAATCTAAATACTAGATGTAGGTCGTGTTCTTTATTTAACGGTTGTGAGGTGTCCTGAAAGAAAAAACGATGAACTCGGCTGGGATGAGATTCTATCTCGATTTCATGGTGACTCCTACGATGGATCTTCAAGGCGACGATGACAATGGACTCTTGGGGCTCTCTTGCACGCGCAAGGCTCCTTACGTGGAACGGAGATGGCTTGGAGATGATTTGAGCTCCAACTAGCTCCAGGTGACATGGAGCACTTCCACGTTACTCCTTGGCTCCAGAGGGGTCCACAGAACTCAAGGTCGGTACCAAAAATCTAGGAGGCTCGAGGGCTTGCTCCTTGGTTGATCTTTGAAGTTGTTGCATGGTAGAATGGTGGCATGCAGATGGGTTCTGGTGGAGGGCGATGGAGGAAACCCGATTCCCATATCCATGGTGGATTTGGGTTAGTTGGATGGGGGAAAAGACGAAGAATGTGAAGGGGCGTCGAGTGGGATGGAAGTCAGACGAGGAGATAGTCGAAAACACTCGAATTTGGCATGGAGCTCGAGCTCCATGTCAATTTTGGGCTTCGTGATTATAGTTACACCAAGTAATTAATCATAGAATTAAAATACGTGGTTGAAAATATGACATGAGGTTGTCCTAGAAGCAAAGAAAAATGGCCTCAACTTGGTCGGAGCAATGAGGCAAAACCAATCGGCGGGAGTCTGAAGGTGGATGGATCTCCTCCTCTCAGGCTTCTCCTCATTGTAAATCGCCGCCTTACTACTCTTGTCATCAGCAACGATGATGAGAGGGAGATTTGAGGGGCTAAAAGCCCAAGAAAAGGGATCAAACCTCGAAAAGATGAAAAGGGTATGGTTTTATAGAGTGGGCAATGTCTGACTTCGAGGCACGGTGGCAACCCAAGCAGGAGGGCTTGGTGAGCAGGGCGAGATCAGCGTGGAGAACAGACATGGGGGTTGTAGGATGGGCGTAACTCGAGGGAGAGGGAGAGCGTGGAGGTTGAGTGAAAAAGGGGTGAAAATGGGGGTTCACGTGAGTCTGATAGGTCAGTTGGACGAGACTGACAGTGATCGGAGGTCAACGGTCGCCGCCCCTTGGTTGGTCCACGTGGATCAATCAAATTAAAGGGAATTGGAAAAAGCTCACAAAATATATTAAAAATACTCGATGAATTAATTATTTAAGTTATATAAAATAAAAAATGTTCCTAATTTTATGTAATATTTACTTTCGAATTTATTTATTTTTTCAAGGTCATTTATTATAAGTTACTTTTTTACATGTATAATTACAGATAAATATACTTGTATGTAAGGTATTTTAAATTTATTTTGTATTTTGTATTCTTTTTATATATACATACATTTTATATATTTTTACTTCATTTAATTTCTCATTTAAGTATTTTTGTTGTATTGTTATAAGTTTATTTATATACCTGATTTATTATATACATTTTTCTTATAGGTATGTATTGGTATATTTCATCTATGTATAAAAGTAATTGATTTATTTTTAATCTTATTTTAATGGTTTTATTTTATGTTAACTATAGATACGTGTTTTAAATAATATTTACAATCTTATAAAAAAGAAATTGAAATATATAAATAATAAATATATTGAATATATTATAACATGTATATTGCACAATGATGGCCCAAAACATAACTTTTGCATCTTAACTCCAGATTGAATGAAATCACCTTCATCAAACAACTTATTTAATTTTATATGTAGTTGAAGGTAAGTTTGGTCAATTTTGATGTAATATGTAGAACATACAAATCTGAAAAGTTTTCTTTACGTCTTTTTATTTTATGTGTCCCGGTCAAACTGTGCATTGTTTTTCTGTGAAATCAATTTTGTGCTTTTCTTTGTATTTTTATCTGTTATATTTGTGTTGAGGATTGTATTATCTGAGGTCTAAAAATAATTAATAAAATAGGTCCTAAAAATGTAATTATTGGGCAAATTAAATTAGGGTTTGTGTGTGATTTTCTGTGTATTTTGTACAATTCTTTACCCTATCTCACACTATTGTATTCCTTGTCTTACCAAGTCATCATGATGATTGGGTCTCAGGGTCTAGGTCTCTCAGTGTCTTTGACACTTCATTCTTTTTCCTCTCTTTCATTTATTCTTTTATTTTTGAATTAAATATACAAATTAATACATTATTCTATACAGTATTTTGTACAATTTATAAATTGTTTATTTTTTTGTAAATTAATGATATATATGTGTGTTTAGCTAGGGATTTAAAGTCAAAAATGAAAGAATAAAGGTGATCATGTGAGGATTCATCACCCAATTATACTTCTCGTTGCTAGTCCGTGTCAAACCGTATGCCTAATAAGTACAGAAAAGAAAAAAAAGGAAATAACTTGGAATAATTTTTGACTTTTTAAACTTGACCTAATAAAGCCAGAGTTCGGGGCTCAGAGAAGACATCTGGATTATTTGTGTTCGGAACCGTATTGAGATCAGGAAGTGTGATACATGGTGCATAATCCTATTATCCAATCCAATTCACATTCAGGTCAGAACATCCTCTCAGTCGCATGCTCTCGCTTCCTTAAAGTGACAGAACCATGCGTGTGAATTGTTCAGCTCTTCTCAGACAAACCATCGAACCATAAAAGAGTCTTCTCATCCGGTAGCTCGTCCTCACTTAGACAGATATTTCATTCTAAGGTCAGGTGATGTCGGTATTTACAACCGAATGGGGGAGGAAGTAAGAAGAATGGGAAAGAAGTAAGAATGGACCAATGTTGAAGTTCGGTCAGTGTAACCAAGTCTTCACCAAGAAGCATGCTTTTCCTGAAGCTAAATGTTTGATATAGGCTTCTTCTTTGATGTGTTCTCTGACTTTGCACAACTTCTGCATTCTTGTGTGCTGCAATGGATATAGAAATTTTTTAGCCTGCCCATTTTCGGGGGTCTTGGAAAAAGTTACATCGACAGACCATTCCTCATCTGAAGCATTATCTCAATCCATCTCCGATTTTTAGATATCATTGTTACAAAGAAGTGGGTTAGAGTACCGGTTTCGGCAATCCCCAATAATGGTTCCTAAGCCACCCTTGACGAAGCTGCTTAACATCATCTCGACTTAGACTCCATTATTTTCAACAGTCCAACCGGGTCGAGCTAAGTATTAAATGCGAGGTTTCTGATCATGCTACTGTCCCAAGAGTCTTACAAATGATACGAAGGGTTCTATTTAGACACATTGAATAGACTCATGAACATAGTCTCATGGTGCCTAAAAGATTAAGGTAAGATGACCTGAAGTATCTCCAATTCCAGTCCTCAATGGGTTCCTCTTAAATTAAGAGGTCGTTTGGCATGGAGGTTACCCTCCATTCGAGGGGGGATTACCCCCACAATCCATATCTTATCTATCATGCGGGGCCACCACTGTCTCTTTTGTAATACATTAAATAAATCATTTCTCTTTTATCCATTCCAAAAAAATAATACATTACACCATCATATCATCTACAAAATATAAACTACTCAACTTCTAACCACTTTTTCAAACTTCAATACAATCACTTCATAATAAAATACACACTTTTTCAACTTCAATACAATCAAATTACAAGAAACCCTCTCGCCCCAAAAACCCTCCATCCAAACACCAAAACACAAAACGAGTTACACTCCCCCAGTTTACCCCGAGGTAACCCGACAACCAAAAGTACCTTAAGTGTTTTAAGGTCTTTACCAAGCTCCAATCTTCAGACTTCACTTTGACTTGTTCAATTGTCTTCGTTATATCGAAAAATGTAAATGCTATGCATAATGCAAGAAGATATTATGTGAAGAAATTTTCTAATTTTATTTTTTCTGAAATTTGGAAAAAGATTTGAAATTTTTATGCAATTTTGATTTTTTTGTTAATTTTTATAATTTTTTATTTTGTAATTTTTAGTGATTTTTGAAAAGCAAAAGAGTTAGTCAAAGAATACGTGCAAACATTTACATGGGTGTGCTTCTATTAGTTACAAAAAATAGGTAAAAGAATCTACCCTAAGTATTTATAAGGATTAAGTTAGTTATTATTTACATGTTGATATACATAGTTCATAAATAATTTTTACTTTCTTAATTATGCACAAGGTTCTCAAAATAATTTGAAATTTTTTGACAAACATTTTGAAACATTTATTTTTGCAAATATTTTGATAAATATTTTTTACAACATTTATATAATTTAAAAATTATTTTGCAAAGATTTTTCAAATAGTATGTGTAGGTTTCTCAAAGTATTTTTGCAATCATTTTTCAAACCAATTACAAATTTATTTTCAAATCGTTTCATTTAAATAAAGAGAAGAAATTTTTACAAACAAAATATTTTTACAGAGGTTTGAAAATATTTTACAAGATACATTCCAAATAGTTTTCAAAAGTTTTTTCAATAGATTTTTCCAATCAATTTTTCAAACATTTTGCAAAATATTTTCAACTAGTTTATTAACCGTAATTACAAAGGATTTTATATGTGATTTATTTTTTTATTAATTAGTCAAGTTATTAAAAATACAAATGTAGGAGTTATGGCTAAAGTATATATATTGTATATGTGACCCCCATATACTTAGCTTGAGCTATGTCCTCACATATCAGATAGAAAAGAAAGACATAACTCATAGGAAGTATAGAAAAGTCTATACTACAACGATTGAATAGAGAATGAGAAGTCGACCATCCATTATACTTAGGATCAATGAATCCTAAGTATAACAACCCATATTCAACATGTAGGTAGGTCGAGGGTGGGAATGAATAAAATCATTGGCTCAACGTGTCCCCCTATACTTAGGGTTAAAATATCCCTAAGTATAGACAAAATATCAAGAGTTAACGAGACATGCAAGGATCAAAGAATAAACACCTGAATACACTCATCCCTCTTGTACTTAGGATGGAGCATATCCTAAGTACAACAATGCTGAAAGGGATGAGTGCTACTTTTCGGTAGAATGAAAGAATGGAAAATGAAAAGAAAAGAAGAAGAAAATAACCAACTAATCAGAAATGTTTTCGGATGCCTTGTCTAATTGTGTCCATGCCGCGACTTTGAATTTCATCATCATATACCACTTGTACTGAATCCACCATGGACATAAAAGTATCGCGCTCAAGATATGGCTTCAGTAGCTGTCTGTTGATCACAAATAGCTTTGCGTTAGTTGACAAATCGGATATCGCAATACTTCCAATGTCGCACACATGTTTCACTACAAAAGGCCCAAACACTTGCTCTCCAGCTTCCCGGGGAAAGTTTCAACCTTGCATTGAACAACCAAACCTTCTTACCCGGTTCGAAAGTCTTTCGATGGATATCCTTGTCATGCCACTTATTAACTTTCTCCTTGTACATCGGGTTGTTGTCATATTGATGATCCCCAGTGAATCATCAGTATTCTCTATTTTTTTACTCAAAAAATAAGAACCTCATGAGAAATCTTCATTAATTCCACATCTTTGTGAATAAATCAATCAGCTATAAATAAATCTAACCCTAATTTTATTGTATTTATTACTAACATTTTCTATATTTTTATATTTTATTACAAACACAAAAAATCAGGATAATTATTGTATATAGTTATTCTGGTTTGAAAACATATTAAAAGGTAAAAATATAAAAACCACAAAACAAAGTGTTTTTACCTATTAAAAATATTCCCAAAAATACACCTTTGTACAACTGACCTCTTTTGATTTTTTGTTCGACATGAAACTTATAGATCTCATCGAGATCTACAAATTTCATGTTTTGATTTTTTTGTAATCCAACCTCCTACTATTTCTTATTGAATTTTCTTTATTTTTGTTATTTTGAATTTTCCGAAGCAGTCACGTGGCGCCCTCTGGGCCGCCCACATGGTTGCACCACCTTGCGCCACCCGCCACCTTTATACGTCCTCTGATCTCCTCTGGGCGCCTTCATACTAACCCTCCAATCACACTTCCATTTTGGCCGTCTGATGAGATCTTTGGATCTCATCAGAACCACCCTTCCCCGCCTGCCCCTCAACCATTGGATGGCTTTGTCATCCAATGGCTTCGCGACTTCCACGTCATCCATTCAACCTCCTTCGCTGGATGAAACTCCTGATTCCATCCCAACAGCTCCTCTGCGCCTTGATCTTAGCCCTTGATCACCGCCATAGATCTAATCGCCGCCATCCCTTAGCGCCACTCATCTTCACTATATGATCTGATCCCAGATCACATCCGTACCGCTCATTTCCGCCCATTCCTTAGCCTCTCGATTAAGATCATTAGATCTGATCCGAGCTCTCCACCCGTACCCTAATCAGAGTCGTTGGATTATTCGATCCAATGGTTAAGACTCCTTCTCCACCTCAGCCGCACCCCCCCCCCCCCCCCCCGTCTATTACGCCTCACGACCCCATCTCTCCTTTCCATTTTTGCTCCCACCTCAGTTGCCCTCTCCGCTCCCAAACGATCGTTCCACGTAGCCCTATCTCCCTCCATCCACGAGCAACCATCCGTTCACCCCTCTCCACTCCACCTCCCTCGGGCAGTCGTTGCTAAACACCCAAGTAATGATCGCTCCTCCATTTATAAAACCCTCCCCTCCATTGCCGTCATGCCCCATCCACCACTTCACATAGCTCCTCCCAGCCCTCTTCCTCTCCTCATGACAGAAGGAGGAGGAATAGAGGGGCCAAGATGGCTGACACCTCCCGGCATGATCCTTGGATGATTGGCCAAGTTATGGTAGCCCTTCATTGTCGTTGAGCCCATGCTCAGGTCGGGCAGGTAGAGCGAAGACCCGAGGTCCCTTGGACCTCAGCACATGCCATCTCCTCCGCCCATTGATCATCTCCGATCTCTAGGTAACATCTTCCTCATTTTCTTTCGTTTTCTCCATTTTAATTGCACATGTACACCCACCTTAACCTTCATTTGGACATGCCTCCACCTTCACTTGGCCACCTCGATCTTCATGCCTCCCTTCGATCACTCCCTCTCTCTCCATCAGAACCTCCAGCCACTCCGCCCCTTTTCTCTCTGCTTCGTGGGAGAGGAACTCGCAGGGTCCCCAACTTCTCTGCCCCTTGGACCCCCACTTCACTCATATCACATGCTTCGGCTATCCCCTAACTTCTCTTACAGATTGAGTCTTCAATGGCCAGAATCTGCATAATAACTCTGAACTAGAGCAGACTCTCCGACGATGATGCCCCACCCCACCTCTCCAATAGTCGTCGTACCTCCGCCATGTTGCCATCTTCCTCGCCCACACGTCAGCTTCCTTCTCCAATCATTGGAGGATCGTAGGAAGCAAGGCGGAGTGTCAAGCTCATCGTCTGAGCCTAGTCCCCATCGCCGTCGCAGGAGGTGGAGTTGATGAGTGTGAAGAGCATGTACTATCCAATCATCTGGATCAGATGATCTAGATGATGCTCGAGCCTCCATGCCCAACCTGCAGGCTTGTGCTATCCGAGCCACTGGCCGAAGCCATCAGCAACTGCCACGTGGCCCGAGCCTAGCCCGCCTCCTAGCCCCCTCGTGTGCCATGCACGTGAGGGGTTGGGATATTTGCAAGTCACCCCAATGCTTTCTTCTATCTACTAGCAGGTCCCCGGGCACGCGCCTCACATACGTGTCTGGGAATTTTGCACAAAAGCTCTGTCGGTTTTCAATAACTGCAAAAATGCCCCCGTGTATAAGGAAAAAATTCAATTGGGCCCCTTCGATTTTCTGAAATTACAAATGGGTTCCTCCAAGGATTGATTTGTAATATATATTTATTTATCTTGTATTTTTATTGCATTTATGCTCTTGCACTGTTTCTTTATTATCTTGAGCATACGGGCTCCGTTTCAGTTGATTTCAATTTCATTGTGTTGCATATTTTACCCATTAATTAATGATATAACTTATTTCATGATTTGACATTGAACCATAGTTACGAAATCTTAGTGTCTCCCGCTCACAATTTAAGTGTCGTTATTTATCAAGTTGTTAAAGTTACATCTGGAATTGATCAGTAATTTGATTTCTCGTTGAACAATTAATTTAGGGTATATTTGTACATATTTATCGCGCATTCCTATTTTTTGCATCTCACCATGTATTGTGTTCATTGCATCATATTTTTTTGCATTTTAAAAATCAAACAAAAACTGCATGCATCATGTGAACTCATCTTTGCATTACTTTATCTGCATATTATTTTGCATCTACATGAAGACCTGGGTTTAGAAAATAATCACTCTTGAATTAAACAATAATTTTTTTATAAATAGATTAAGAGGCTCGTGTCCATGTGTTCGACCTTCGTATACTTGCCAAATGAAATGACTTCCACATATTCAAGCGTATGGTTTTTGATTGGTTGAATTTCATCTCCCATACTACAATCAATGACAATTAAAGAGGTGATTTTCGAGTTCATCAAATGGCATTGTTGCTGGGGAAACGACTCATCTTTGCTTGTTTGTTGAAATTTATTGTACCATTTTTGATGTGGGTATTTTTAAAATTTTAGGTCTTCTCATAGTGTTTGTTTTTGCATCATTTGTGATTACTTATCTTGATATTTTTCTAACTATTACTTTTATGTCAGGGCCCATGGAGACTAAGGATGCTCGATCTACATGGAGGCGTGGAGTTGGGAGCTCCCGCTACGAGGAGACGTAAAAGAAAACAAGAAGGATTCAAGGAAGATTCATCAATATTGCATTCATGCATTTTGTTGTAAAAAAATTGTATCATGTGCATGTCTAGTGGTCCTCTTCCGAGGGCTCATTTGTGTTAAAAAAGAAGTAGATCACTCGATGATCTACCCCCCCCCCCCACACACACATCCATCTCTGTATATTCACTTACTCTGCCCTCACCATCCTTCTATCTCTGTATATTTGCGCGCGCGCGCACACACCCTCCCTCTCCCCGTACATCCATCACAATGCATACAACCCCCCACCCCCCACATCTCCACCATATTCATATGTAAAAGATCACCACCCCTACCCTCCCCCGTCTCCAAGCGATCAACCATCTGTGTAATTACACCCTCTATCCCCAACCAACCATGGGTCCCTCAGCCCAAATTCCACATCCGATACTTAGGCTATTTTCAATCTAAGTATAGGGGGGACCCAACTCAATCAACATCCCCTCTACCTGTCTTCTCACACTTAGGTCATTTTTGACCTAAGTAAAGGGGGACCTCCGATTCAGTTCCGCTATATCATCCTATATTTAAGCAGAGCTATGGCTTCATATCACTTGTGCTATGAGGACATAACAAAATTTAAGTGTAAGGGGGTATATTGTATATTATTGTATATATACTTTAGCCATAACCTATATGTTAGAATTTTTGAAAAGTTTTTAGGCTAGGATTTAGGTATACCGGTGAAATGATTTTTGTGAAAATATTTTTTAAAAACCAAGGAATTAAGGTTTGTAAATAAAAGATTAACTTTATTCAAAAACTCCATAAAAATCTGAAAAAAATGAAACTTTGCTTTGATAGATACTCTAACTACAAGGCTTAAAAATGAGCTGCTACTCTTCAGTGAGGGAACTACGGTCTCCCTTAGCAGAGTGGGTGGTTTAGAGGACACTGTCTATGGCTCCGTCCTCAAGTAACATGGGTAGCTATCTAACGGTCTGTACTTACATCCATACTGGCTAGAAGTACATGAAACTATTCATATGAGCTTGTTCAGTTAGTATCTCTCATAAGAGATAAAAGAAGAAAGAAAAAGGAAAATTCATATAAATGTACAAAAGATAAAGATCAAAAAATTCGCTAACTTTGGAGTTGGTGTATTCTTGACACATTCTCTATCATGCAAGGCTTGAGGATTTAAAGACACTTGATTTCTGAGATCTTGAGAGACTGAGTTAGCCAGCCTTAGTCATTAGGGTTTTAAACTTAATAATCCACACTTCCCTAGTTTGAAAGATTCGAGTGTTATATTGCACTCTTCATCTCTACCTTCTAAAGAATATGATTAGCACAACACTTTTACAACTACATGATTGATGAGACGAGTTGAGTTATCACTTGAGGAACTATGATTGGAAATTTGAGTTTAGACCTGATTAAAGGATCGATCGAGGATGGGATAAAGCTAATGAAGGCTTCAAGAAACCCGAGTGTCAGGAAAACCCTTGCCAATATATTAACAAGTTTGCATGCTATCGTTTGATATTTACCTATGTGCCTGGGTGTTATGAAACCTAATTAAATTGTTGATCACTGTGCACCAACACTTGGTAAAATAAGTGGAGCTAGCCAAACAATGAAATGAAAATTCGAGAGAAGTTCTCTCATGCGGAGAAAAAAGCTCAATCATTATAAATACAAATTCTATGAGCTTACACCAAAGGCGAGCCCTCCTAACCAGTTTAAAGTGTCCACTTGGACCAAACGCTATTAGGACCAAGGAGTCGGGCTAGCACCAAAAAAGGGCTCTGCATCGTATATTGATACAAGTCTAGGTATCGAAGGTATATTAGATACTCAAAACACACACACCCCGATGTACTCCCACGAAAACAAGTGCAGATGACTTCGAATTATCTTGACAGACACATTGATCAACAATAAAAATATACATGTGTTGAGCAATAAGGCACTCGAGAGGCCCCTTGTTCCAATGTGAGGGAGAGAAAAATATACACAATCCTATGACCTCCATCATCTGGTCGTCCATCTACACCTTCAAGTATGATAAACTAATGAGACGGTGGATGGAATGCAAGAACTGACTTATTCCCTAGTGTCGAGGATCAGGTCTAGAGGAGAGTCTCCTGGACTGGAACCTTGGGTGACATCTCGACTCGACTCTCATGAATACAGTAGACTAAATTTAATATCCCTATATTTTATGTACAAACAGAGAGTCTGATAATTAGAGAAGTTGGATTCCTTTTGATTAAATCATGGTTGGGCCCAGAATTTTAGGATCACTCAAATTAAGGGTTTTCGATAAATTGAGCCTTGAAAATTCATATGCACTGTCAGGAATTGATCCGGCTACTTAATTCTTAAGATGCTCGAGGACAATCATAGTTTAAGTATAGGTGTATGATGAATCCCTGGTGGATCATCATTATTCTCTATTTTTATCCTCGAAAAATAAGAACCTAATGAGAAATCTTCATTAATTCCACATCTTTGTGAATAAATCAATCACCTATAAATAAAGCTAACTCCAAATTATTGTATTTATTACTAACATTTTCTTTGTTTTTCTATTTTATTAAAATCCCAGAAAATTAGGATAATTATTGTATATAGTTATTTTTGTTTCACAAAAGAAATTAAAAAGACAAACAAATATCAAAACCACAAACACATTGTTTTTACCTATTAAAAATACCCCCCCAAATACCTTTGTACAAATGACCTCTTTTGACTTTTTAATCAACATGAACTTGTAGATCTCGTTGAGATATACAACTTTCATGTTTTGATTTTTTTGTAATTAATCCTCCTGCTATTTCTTTTTGAGTTTTCTTTATTTTTATTTTTTTGAAAATTCTAAAGTGGCCATGTGGTGCCCTCTGGGCCACCCACGTGACCGCACCACCCTTGCGCCACCCGCCTCCTTTCTACGTCGTCTGATCTCCTATGGGCGCCTTCATACTAACCCTCCATTCATGCTTCCATCTCAGCCATCTGATGAGATCTATGGATCTCTTCAGAACCACCCTTCCCCGTCTTCCCCTCAACCGTGGGATGGCTCTGTCATCCAATGGCTTCGCAGCCTCCACGTCATCCATTCAACCTCCACTGTTGGATGAAAGTCATGGTTCCATCCCAACCGTTCCTCTGTGCCTTGATCTTAGCCTTTGGTCACCGCCATAGATCTAATCACCGCCGTCCCTTAGTGCCCCTCATCTTCACCGTACAATCTGATCCTAGATCACATTTACGCCACTCATTTCTGCCCATTCCTTAACCGCTCGATCAAGATCATCAGATTTGATCTGAGCTCTCCACTCGAGCCCTAATCAGATTCGTTGGATCACATGATCCAATGGCTAAGACTCCTTCTTCCACCTCAGTCGCCCCCTCCCCGTCCATCACACCTCATGACCCCATCTTCCGTTCCATTTTTATCTCCCACCTCAGTTTCCCTCTCCGCTCCCAAATGGTCGTTCCACGTAGCCCTATCATCCTCCATCCACGCACAACCTTTCGTTCACCCCTCCATCGCTCCACCTCCCTCGGACAACCATTGCAAAACACCCCAGCAATGCTCGCACCTCCACCAGTAAAACCCTCCCCTCCGTCGTCTTCACGCCCCATCCACCACTTCACGGAGCTCCGCCTGGTCCCTCTTCCTCTCCTTGTGACAAGAGGAGGAGGAATCGAGGGTCCAAGATGGTTGACACCTCTCGGTGTGATCCTTGGTTACTTGTCCAAGCTACGGTAGCCATCCGTCACCGTTGAGCCCCATGCTCATGACAAGCATGTAGAGCGAAGACCCGAGGTCCCTTGGACCTCAGTAAAGGTTGTATCCTCCTCCCATTTATCATCTCCGATCTCCAGGTAACCTCTTCCTTATTTTTCTTTCATTTTCTCCATTTTAGTTGCACGTGTACACCCACCTTCACCTTCTTTTGGACTCGCCTCCACCTTCACCAGACCGCCCTGATCTTCGTTCCTCCCTTCGATCACTCCCTCTCTCCGTCAGAACCTCCAGCCACCCCACCTATTTTCTCTCTGCTTCGCTGTTGAGGAACTCGTCGAGTCCCCACATTCTCCGCCCCTTAGATCCCCACTTAACTCATATCGCATGCTTCGGCTATCCCCTAACTTATGTTGTAGGTTGAGTCTTCAATGACCGAAGTCCGCATACTAGCTCCGATCTGGAGCAGACTCTCTGATGACGACACACCATCCAACCTCTCCAATAGTCTTTGCACCTCCGTCGTGCTGCTATCTCCCTCGCCCGCACATCAGCTTCCTTTTCCAATCCTTGGAGGAGCACAGGAAGCAAGGCGGAGCACCAAGCCCATCACTGGAGCCCAGTCCCCATCGCCACCGCACGAGGCGGAGCTGATGAGCACAATGAGAAGGTATCGTCCGATCATATGGATTGGACGGTCTAGATGATTCCCAAGTCTCCATGCCCAACCTGTAGGCTCGTGCTATCCGAACCACTGGTCCAAGCCATCAGCAATTGCCGCGTGGCCGAGCCTGGTCCGCCTCCCGAGCTTAGCCTCCTCTCGTGCCATGCACATATGGGCTGGGATATTTGCAAGTCATCTTGACGCTTTCTTCTAATTACAAGCAGATCCCCAGATGCATGCCTCACGTGTGTGCTTGGGAATTTTGCACAAAAGCCTTGCCAGTTTTCAATAATTACAAAAATACCCATGTATAAAAGGAAATTTTTCAATTGGGTCCCTCTATTTTTTTGAAATTACAAATGAGTCCCTCCGTGATCTATTTGTAATATTTATCTTTATTTTTCATTCATTTTTTATTATGCCCATGCATTGTTTCTTTAATATCTTGAGCGTATGGACTCCGTTTCAGTTGATTTCGGTTTCATTGTGTTGCATATTTTAGCCTTTATTTAATGACATGGCTTAATTCATGATTTGACACTGAACCAAGTTACAAAATCTTGGATGAATAGTGTCTCTCGCTCACAATTTAAGTGCCATTATTTATCAATTTGCTAAAGTTACCTATGAAATTGATCAGTGATAACCACGGTTTATCGCAGGTCTAAATAGTCCACACAAGGCGGGACTACGATGTCGCTGTGGCGACCCGCAAGAAACCGTAATTAATCGACAATGAACCCACAAGATAAATCAAGCAATGAGAAATGAATGTGGAGTCAACTTTATTTTTTTAACTCTACAATAATGTGTATAGTGCAAGTATGTAGAGTGTCGAACACAAGGAGCAAACATGATAGATCATACAAAATGTGTAAGAGTGATATGTGATCAAGTGTCTACAAGTATGCAATTTATTGTGGGTTTTAATTTTTTAATTTTTTATTTTATTTTTTATTTTTATATTTGTGTATTTTGATTTTAATTTTCTAATTTTATATTTTCTTTTTATATTTTATATTTTTCTATTTTCTTTTTCAATAATAGAATATATATGATATAAGAAAAGAGGGGATAAGGTATTTATAAAAATAAGGGAAAATGCTCAAAAATTAGGGAATAAAATATTTTTGGTCTTTTTATAATTTTATAATGTTTTTGTGATTTTTGGGGGTTTTTCTGAATATTTGGTATTTTTAAAAGTCAAAATACAAGAAAACAGTGAATTAAACTACTGGCTAAAATCAAAATGAGGATGAAAAATACTAAACAGTACCCAAAATTCCTCAAATTAATTTTCAAATAAAGGTAATAAAATAAGGTAACTATAGAAACTGAATTTGTATTTTTAGGATTTTTCTTGATTTTTTTTAGATTTTTATGAAGATTTTGAGGGTTTTCTAATTTTTAAGATTTTTGTTTTGAAGTTTTTAATGATTTTTGGATAGGAGTTAAAAGACACTAAAATAGACCTAAAGTAATATTTTTGAAATTTTTTCAAGGGGTTTTTGATTTTTAATTTGAAAATGCATGTTTTTTATTTTTAATAAAAATGAAAATGCAATAAAAATGCAATACAAAAATATGGCGTGAATGAGCAAGCAAACATGAGCTTAAACTAATTTTTGTGGATTTTTTAGGGTTTTAGAGATGCATGAAATCAATAGGTACAACATCAAGAAACTACACTACCGGCAATGGCATAAGTGCAAATAAGCAAACATCTAGGGGCCCAAGTGCAATTTTCACGCAAAATTTATAACATATTAAACAAGATCCAGGACTGCATACAAATAATCAAAGCTGCAAGGGTGCGCCTACAAATAACCCGACCCCGCACGTGTTAGACACGCGCCTGGGAGGGACCTAAATGTAATTTCCAAAAAAATCCCAAGGGCTCACATGCAAAATATCCAAAAGTTTTACACTTAATATCAAAATTCCTAGACTGAAACGAAATAACCAAACCCGCAGGGAGTCCTATGCAAAATACCCAGCCCCTCACGTCCACAGGCACGTGAGGTGACGTAGATAAGATTTAAATGCAAATATGTAAAGTACAAAGGTCTGGATGCAAATATTACAACAATAATTAAACTACAGATTAAAGTTTTTGGACTAAAAGGAAATACAAAAAATGCGTAGGGTGAAGGTGCACAATACCCCTGTGCACGCGTTCCAACGGCGATGAAGATGCCACTTGACACGTGGCGCGTCCTGGTTGGTCGATGACGCTTCGCGACGGATGGCTAGGATCAGATCCTCCTCGGTAAATCGAACGGTTGAGGCGAGAGGAGATCAGACGGTGGCTGTGACGTCTGGAGCGGGCCCGAGATCCGATGGTCGAAAGGGGGTCACGAAGAACAGGGAAGAAGGCCTCGGCCGGCGAACTTCCCCGTCTCTGTTCCTCCTTCTCTGTGACGCTGACGAGTGCAGAATGGGTTTGGCGAGCTCCTGCGATGGTCCTTTAGGTGTTGGAGGCTTCAAAACTCCTCGGCAACAGCCGAGGCGCTCGCTAGAAGGCGGTAGAGCTTTGGGCTCCGCATATCTCCGGTGAGCGCACAAAACAAGCTCCAGGTCCTCTTCAACGAACTTTGACATGCAGAAACAAGTGAGAGGGTCCAGGGCAAAATGCATGGACCCCGTGGCGATGGAAACGAGGCGTGGAGCGGCGAGAAGGGGTACTCGCCGGAGGTGCACTCTGGCGAGGTGTTCGTGCGATGCGATTCGGTGGACGAGGAGACGAGATTCTTGAGGCAAAATGTTCCTAGGACTAAGGGGAGTAAAATGCAAAAGAAACGAGAGGGAAAAGGGGGCTGCCTCGACGGTAGAAACCGGAGGGAAGAAGTACCTCATCGCCGACAATAAGCGGAGGTGGTGGAGCCACCTTAGGTGTTGCTCGACCGGCATGACGTGCTCGAGAGGAAGCTGTCACCTCCCTCGGGCGATGGAGCGCGAAAAGGGAGCTAAACCTATGGAATGATGGGTTCCAATTCAAATCGAAGTCGGAGGTGCGTTATATGGGGTTGACGACTGAGCTTCAAAGATCGAGGTGGACCGGGAGGATCACTGATCCATTCCCCAAGAAATCAATGGGGCGTGAAAGAAGATTCAACGAGGAACAAAAGTTGCAGAAGGAGCATCATGAATGGGTGCAAGAGGCGACCTAGATAAATCCGCCAAAAAGATCAAAAACTAGGTCTGACATAGCTACAGGGGCCAAGGGCAGACAGTTGACTGAGGTCAATTGTGACTGCCACCTGGTTGGTCCACGTGGACCAACTAGGAAAAATCCCTGGAATAACATTTAGAAATTAATTTAAAAATAGTAAATGATTTAATTAATTTTAGATTATTAAATAAAAAATGTTTATAATTTTATGAATTATTTTATTACTATTCTGTGAATTTAATTTTATTTATTTTTGTTTATTATTTTATAAATTTATAAAATACTTTTATACACTTAAATATAGTTTTCTTTTTTTCTTCTGAAGTGTTTTGGATATTTAATAAAATATAAGTATTAATAATATAAGTATGTATACAGGTATTTTACCTATGTATATTATATACAAGTATTTTATTTTGTGTTTCTTTTGTATTTTTATTCTAATTTTAATGTACATATATATTATACATAATATTTACAAAAATATAAAATTATGAAAATAATGAATAATAAATAAAATGAATATTTTAATCTGTACATGTATACATTAGGGGTCCAAAACTCAACTTTCAAACCGTAGCTCCGCCAAATGCGAAACCACCACCATTAAATAACTTATTTTAAATTATATACAATTAAAGGTGAGTTTGATGCATTTGAAGTTTTTATTTGCAAGATACATGTCTGGGAAGTTGGGATTCTGGATTTTTATTCAGATCGTAGCTTTTTATCTGTACATTATTTTTAAGTGAAATCAATTTTGCATTTTTATTTATTTAATTATCTACAACTTTCATGTACAAAGTTTCTTTATTTGAGGTATAAAAAGTGGAACCAAAAATAGGTCCCAAAATGAATAAAGAATGAACAAAAACAAAGGGGATTTTATTGTATTCTGGCCCTTATCTCCCCCTACTTTATTCCTTGTCGACCTATTCATCAAGATGCCTAGGCCTCGGGGTTTCGGGTCATAAAATATTTACAATATTTTATTCCTTTTCTTTTCTTTTATTTATTCTATAATTTTGGCTTTAAATACAGTATTTTATACACTAATTACATGCACATGCATGAATGCTAAGATGCTGGAATTAATGATATTTACACGCATTTGCTAGGATTTTTGAGGCCAAAATGATAGAATAAAGATGATGAAATGTGGATTCATCATCCCCCTATACTTTACCTTTGCTAGTCCCTAGCAAACACTTATGCAATAAGTGCAGAAAGAAAAAAAAGAAAGGGAAAAGAAGAAATCCGGATTAAATTTAATTATCAAACTTGTCTTCACAAAATCAAAGTTTGGAGCTTAAGTCGGACCTTTGGAATTTTAGTGCGGACGGAACCTTAATGAGAACCGGATTTGAAAGCCAACTATCCCTGAGAATCCCAAAACTTTGTCCAAGTCTCCTCAATAGCCAGGTCAAAAATATCTCAATTCATACGCAAACCCTTACGACTATGAATCTGACTCGTACAGTGTAAGTGATAGTGGCTCTCCCCAACTAGAATGACAAAGAGACTAACTTCTCCAGCATGACAACCCAATGATTCCCCAATCCAACAACTCTTTCCTCGAGGAGCGGGGTATTCCCTTCTAAGTTCAAGTGGCAACCAGCTCAAGAGGAGGGGGAAGAGAAGAATGGACGGTAGCCAGTGTAGCTACCTATCCTAGGATGCAAGACCAGTGTAGTCAAGTCATCCTGCTGCAGGCTCACATGATATGACTTTTGAACTCAAGCTTGCTTATTGACTTTACACATATATACATACTTTGCAGGCATTTTATCTTTGTACAAGCCTGACAATAATTTTTTTTGAAATACTATTCACCGCAGCATTTACATAGGGAGTTTTTCCTCTTGAGCCAGTAGACTATCCCTCTTCTGAAGCTTTATCGCAACCCACACTCTCTTGTCTTTAGAATTCCTCATCACTGGACGGGTTGGGGTGCAATTCCCTCCCTAGAGGAGGACAAGTGTTTCCACTTGTGTGCGTCTCATACCGGCAAATCCAATCCCCTCACCACTCCTACTGAGTTGAGCCATGTGAAAGGTGCAGGTGTCCAAGTTAGGTCATTATCAGCAAGAGTCGTGCGTGTGCTCTGAGATACTCTACTTAGGCAGTCAAGAATCCATTGAACCAAGTCTCGTGATCCTCAAAGAATTAAGTCAACTAGACCTGAAGTACCTCAAACCCAGTTCCTATAAGATTCCTGTTGTTAGGTAGATTTTAAAGTCCAATCAAGCTCCAATCTTCGGATTTTATTTAGACTCGTTCAACTATCAAACTCAATCCGACGAATGCTAATGCTATGCAAATAATATGCAGAATGTAGAAAATATTTTTGTGATGCAATTTTCAAGGATTTTGAACTTTTTATGGATTTTTGAAAATGATGATGATGTATATGCATTTTTTTGTATTTTTCAAGGAGATTTTCCAAATGTTTTTGGATTTTAATTTTGCAAATGTTTTTGGGATTTTTGCAAACAAAAAGATTTTTGGCTGAAAACTAGGTTAAAATATTTACACGGGAGTGCTTCTTATACTACAAGAAGTGGATTTTAGGAATTTACAAGGGTAAGTTGTCAATTTTATAGATATAGATATAGTGAAATTTTGGTGTGATGTATATATTCCTCAAACTTATTTGACACAAGTTTTACAAATAATTTTGAAAACTATAGTCCAAAATAATTTTTGCAAACATTTTTACAAACATGTGCACACATTTGAAAATCATTTTGCAAAGGTTTTCAAACAGTATAGATAGATTTTTCAAAATATTTTTACAACCATTTTTCAAACCATTTGCAAACCATTTTTCAAACATTTTATTTCACACAAAGAAAAAGATTTTTTTACAAACAAGACAATTTTACAAAGGTTGAAAACATGTAACAAAACATTTTCAAAATAGTTTTCAATAAACTTTCACAAAGATTTTCAAACTATTTTTCAAACATTTTGCAAAAAATATTTTCACCTGATTTATTAATCAGTAAATACAAAAAGAATTTGAGGAATAAGGCATTTTTTTATTAAGGTTTTTAATGAATTTTAAATAATTATTAGCCATATTATTAGGAAAATACGGAAGTACGAGTTATGGCTAAAGTATATACACAGTATATACGACCCCCCTATACTTATCTTGAGCTATGTCCTCATAGATCAGAGAGAAAAGAGAAGACATAACTCGTACTGAGTATAGGAAAAGCCTAAAGAATAAATAAACAAGAGATGAATGAACGAATGAGAAGTCAACCGTCCCCCATATACTTAGGATCAAATAATCCTAAGTATAGCAGACTGTACACAACGCAGGGAGGGTCAAGGGTGGGAATGAACAGATCGTACTCAGATTGTCTCCCCCTATACTTAGGGTAAGATATCCCTAAGTATAAACAAGAAGAGGAGGCAATGGAGAAGATCGAAAAGAATGAAAGAAACTCGGGCTGCACCCCCCTATACTTAGGACAAAGTATGTCCTATGTATAGAAGACTGTCTACAAGGGACGACATCTTTTTGATACAAAAAGAAGATAGAAAAGGAAAAGAAGAAAAGAAGAAAAGAAATCAACAGATGAAAGAATGATATGGACAAATGATCTATACAACGGAAGATGGACATGATCTCCATGTATGAGATGCAAATGATATGAGTCAAAGAACACATCTCATACCAAAAGAATGGGGGCCACGTCAACGGTCGGCAGATCATGATCTAGATATAGCTTCAGGCGCTGACCGTTAACACGAAAGGTAGAGGAAGATGACGGCTCGGATATATCAATGCTACCATTATCATGTACCTTCCTGACCACATACGGACCTTTCCACTTGCTCTGTAATTTCCCTGGAAATAATTTCAGCCTGGAATCAAACAACCATACGCGCTGATCGGGCTCAAACTATTTATGGCTGATGTGAGAATCGTGCCATGATTTAACTTTTTCCTTATACTGTAGGCTACTAGAGAAGGTTGTGTCTCTCAAATCCTCCAGGGCTGCCAACTCTGCTTTCCTTTGTTCTCCTATATTCTCGGGATCCAATAATAATTCAGTAACTGCCCAAAGTGACTTGTGCTTGATCTCCACCGGTAGATAGCATGGCTTGCCATAGACGAGACGAAAGGGAGATGTCCCTAATGGATTCTTGAAGGAAGTCCGATAGGCCCACAAGACCGAGTCCAAAAGTTGTGACCAATCCTTTCGATCCGGGAAGACAACCTTCTGTAAGATAGTTTTGATCTCTCTGTTCGATACTTCAACAAGACCATTAGTCTGATGGTGATACGGCGTGACAACACGATGGTCAATGCCGAACTCGTCTGCAAGGGCCCTAACCTTGTCATTGATAAAGTGAGACCCCCTCTGAAATCAAGACTCTAGGTACCTCGAACCGTGAAATGATATTTTCCTTAAAAATAGACACACGGTCTTAGCATCTACGGCTCGAGCGGGGATGGCCTCAACCCATCGGCTGACATAATCCACAACGAGCAAAAAGTGCTCAAACCCCTGACTCTTGGGAAATGGGCCCATGAAATCGATACTCCATGCGTCAAAAACCTCACAAAAGTGAATGGGCTGCATAGGCATCATGTCTCTCTGTCCGCAAGTACCCATCTTCTGACAGTCAGTACATCTCTTCACGAACTCATCTGAATCCTTAAGAGAGTAGGCCACCGAAGGCCGGATTGAAGCACCTTTTGTGCTGTCCGTCTCCCAGAATGATGTCATCCTGCCTCAAGCTTGTGGCAATATGTGAGGATGCTATGCTACTCTTCTTGAGGAATGCACCTCCTCCAGATGCTATCCCCTCCTTCATGATAAAAGACGGGATCCTCCTAATGGTAAAACTTGACCTTCGCTAGGAAGGTCTCAAGTTTCTGCCTGGGCCAACCTTGTGGAACCATCTTGGCAACAAGATAGTTCACAATGTCGGTGTACCATGGAAGCGAGGTGATAGCCAACATCGCCTCATCTGGGAATGTCTCGGTAATAGGTGCGCTGGGCTCATATTCCTCAAGGTTCTCTAAGCGAGAGAGGTGATCCGCCACCACATTCTTAACTCCAGGCTTATCCTTAATCTCAATGTCAAATTTTTGGAGCAGAAGGATCCATCTGGTAAGGCATCCTTTGGCATCCTTCTTGGCCATTATGTACCTGATGGCGATGTGATCGGTATAGTCACTCTAGATCCGAGAATATATGATCGATACTTATCCAAAGTAAAGACTACGACCAACATCTCCTTCTCTATCACAGTGTAATTCTGCCGAGCGGCATCCAAAGTCCGGTTGGCGAAGTGAATGGCATACGGCAAACCATCCCTCCTCTGTCCAAGCACAGCCCCTACGATAAAATCAGAAGCGTCCGTCATGATCTCGAATGGGAGAGACCAATCAGGTGGCTGAAGGACAGGAACCGTGACAACCATACTCTTGAGAGTCTCAAAAGATGCAAGACACTTATCATCGACAATGAACTCGGTGTCTTTTGTCAACAGATCAGTAAGCGATCGGGCAATACGACTGAAGTCCTGAATGAACCGTCGGTAGAAACCGACATGCCCCAGAAAAGACCACAATTGACGCAGATTGGACGGTGGATTGAGTTTTCTAATGATATCCGCCTTGGTCAGATCGACCTCCATGTTCATGTTGGAGATGATATGACCAAGGACCGCCCCTTGAGTCACCATAAAATGACTCTTCTCCCAAGACAATACAAGGTTGACCTCAATGCAGCGTTGAAGCACACGGTCTAGGCAGTCAATACAAGCATCAAACCCATCGCCATAGACCGAGAAGTCATCCATGAAGACCTCTAAACAGTCACCCACCATGTCCGAGAAAATGGACAACATATACCTTTGGAATGTCGCGGGGGCGTTACATAGACCAAAGGGCATCCGTCTGAAAGCGTAAGTCCCAAACGGACAGGTGAATGTCATTTTCTCCTGGTCTTCGAGCGCAGTGGCCACTTGATTGTAACCGGAGTACCCATCAAGAAAACAATATTGACTCTTCCCAGCTAGCCTTTCGATTATCTAATCAATGAATGGAAGTGGAAATGATCCTTCTTGGTGGCCTGATTCAATTGTCTGTAGTCCACACAGACCCTCCAAGAAGTGGGTACTCGGGTAGCGATCTCCTCTCCAGACTCACTCACAACTGTAGTGATACCCGTCTTCTTGGGTACCACATGTAATGGACTAACCCACTTGGAGTCAGAGATGGGATAGATAAAATCGGTGTTCCACCACTTCGATATTTCTTTCATGATCACATCTCGAAGATTCAGGTTCAGCCTTCGTTGGAACTCACGTGAAGGCCTAGCGTCCTCCTCAAGATAGATGTGGTGGGAGCACAGAGCCGGACTAATCCCCTGGAGATCAGATATACTCCATCCTATTGCCTTGCGGTTTCTTTCAAGAAGCTCCATCAGACGAGATTCTTGCTCTCCAGTCAAACCTGCTGAGAGAATGACTGGATGCATATCTAGCTCACCCGCAAGGAATCTATACTTCAGCGACTACGACAAGGGTTTCAGTTCTGGACAACTAGGAGGTGGCAGATCTGGTTTCTGATATGTCTGTATAAAGGCTACCAGGTATGCATGTGAGAACTCTCGCTGTGCATGAGAATCTGACGAAGGGAACCCTGCTGAATCTTTTATGAACTGTAATGGCTCGCACTCCGTCCTAGCTGTCGGCTCAGAAGGAATCAGACATGGCAAATAGTCATCAAAATCATCCCAATCAATGTCTGAATCTGAGGGATCTGAACTAGAAGAACAAGAATGAAAATCTTCCTCACCACTCGTCCCACAACTGTCAGCCTCAAATGTGTCCTCGTCCGTGGGTGTGCTCTCTAAGCTCTCAACTGCCATAAGCTGTAAGTATGGTGAATCTGCGGGCAGGGCGAGGGCTTGTGCTACTGGATCTGTCCAATTAAATTCATCATCTGTCATTACAAAATCACACTCCTGGTGGATGTCTATCTCATCCTCTGTCATCTACGCGACATCACTGGACTGCTATGAGCATGCATACTCTCTAGCTCTAGTCTCCTCGATCGTCTCTATTTGTATGATTTCACCCTCTACGCGAAAACAGACCTTCCTGCTATCATGATCAGTCACCGCCTTGGCTGTGGCCAAGAATGGGCGTCCAAGTATGATGGGGGCATCGGTTACCGACTCAGGGATCTCCATGTCCAACACAATAAAGTCCACGGGGAATTTCAAGCCCTGAATGGTAACGACCACGTCTCTCAACAACCTCTTCGGCCTCTAAGTCGACCTATCAGCAAACTGAAGGACCATCCTGCTCCTAAGAAGAGGACCAAACTCGAATCGGTCGAGTAAGGCTGCCGGAAGGAGGTTGATAGAAGATCCGTTGTCTAATAGAGTACGATCAAACTGCTGCTCCTGAATCTCGCATCTAACATAGGGAGCTCCTGCATAGAGTCTCTTGGCTAGCAATTTGTTCTGAATGGTGCAGCATGTAGAATGAGTGAGCATATGGATCTGATCTCTGTGGTTCCACCTCTTCCTACGGACTGTAGTTTTCTCCTTCAAGTTCTTTTTGAAGAGGGGGATGTGCTCGAGTGCTTCCTGTAGAGTCAGCTGAATGTGGAATCTCTCAATCATCTGGTTGCTGAACTCTATCTGTTGGGTTTTTTTGGATTTTCTCTTTTATTCCCCTTCGCTGAGCGGAGTGCTTCAGGGAAGGGGATGGTAGGGGCCTCCGCAGATGGAGGACTAGGGATAGGTTCCTGTGCCTGTGAAGGAATAGAATCCATATCATGATCATCATTCAACACATATGGATCTGAAGTATAAACAGAAACCTTTCCTTTATTCATTTTTTGGTCTTTTTGTTACCACGGTCCTAGATACAAAAGGTGGCAACACTACATGTGGGAGCTCAACAAAAGTGGAAGTGGTGGCCTCAGTACCACCAACGGCATCTGACTTTGCGGCATCAGCACCGTGCTCTGGCTCTGCATCAAAAATGATGGCTTCAGCACCACCGTCTGCATCAGGTGTCTTGACGGCCTCAGTACCGTCATCTGGATCTCCATCATTGGTGGTATCAGCACCACCGTCATCAACATCATCAGCGGCATCAACACCGCTTCTCTGCTCATCTGGTGCTCGTGGTTCCTCGTGTGGCCGTCGCTCAAATGAAGCCCGCCGGTTGGCATCATACCGCTCCTAGTAGTCACAAAATCAACATCATACAAAGAAGACGTGTCACTCAAATAAACACTAGGAGAAGCATCCTCTGTAAACTGTAAATGCTCAGACTTCCTCTTCAGATTGTTCGGATTTGGTTCAATCTGAGATGGTACGGCGGCCTTGCCCTTGATGATATCCCTCATCTCCTGCCGGAACTCCTCCATTTCCTACCGGAAGGACGCTCGCTGTTCAGAAAGCAAGCGGGCAAGGTCATCTAGAGCTGGGTTCTCAAAGGCGGGAGCCTGAGAACCGGAAGTGTTCCCTTACGGGAAATGAGGTTGCTGCTGGTGAGAATAATGCTGGGATGGATGGGAGTATGTATGTTGAGATTGCTGATGCTTCCTCCACTGTTGTCCCTGATAGGCGGGACGAGGACCATGCTGGTACTGCTGGTGGGCATACTGGGGCTGGTGCTGTTGCTGGCAGTTCTACTGTCCCTGAGTCGGAGGCTGCTGCTGGGAAGAGGTCCCTCCGGTGGTCCATCGAAATCCTAGGTGATCACGTCGAATCCTGACTGGCTATAGGTACCGGTCGTACCATATCCCATTGACTTCCATCAATGGCTCCTGCTTGAAGGATGGTGGGGGTAGAACCGCTAGTGGCTGATCAGGCTGATAGACCACCATCTGAGTGTCCTGAGATGATGGCTGTGATGGGTAGTACTATAACAGCGGGATCGGCTCTTCCTGGATGTGGTTGACCTGGCAGTGTGAGGCAGAGGGCTGGGTTGAGTTGCTACTGTTGGGATCAGCCCGTGACCTGGGAGGCTGCTGAGTAGACGTTTGTGCCTCCTGAACGCAAAGAATCTGCGTCTTCAGGTCACTCATGGTCTTGGTAATCTGGTCCATCTGGGCCAGTCCTTGCATCTGCTTTTTCTCGAGAATCTCGAGACGATCCAACTTCTCACTAATGATGCCCATGTTGGTTGGGCTGATTCGGCTTGGGCTGCGGCTACCGACGGAGTATGGGGACCGGCATCAATGCGGGCGATCCTCTGATATGATCCCGCTCCTTGGGGGGGCTTCTGTTGTGTGTAGACTCGGGCTTGGGCCATGATTGTCGAGTTCTCTACCATCCCTTCATAGATGGCCCAAACGTCATCTTCACCCTTGGAAAAATATGACCCACCACAAGAGGCATTTACTAGCCCCTGTAGCTCTGGTGTCAGCCCACATAAGAAACTTTGAACCAAATTGGGCTTGGATATATCATGGTGTGGACACCGGTCAATGAGCTCTCTGAATCGATCCCAAGCCTCATGGAACCGTTCATTAGGGATCATTGTAAAATTGCTGATCATAGCTCGTGTTGCATTAGTCTGGCCGAGCGGATAATACTTCTTCAAGTAGGTGGTCCGGAGTTGTGCCCACGCATCGACGAAACTCCCCAAATGTTTCAGCCAGTAAGCGGCTCTATCAACCAAAGAGAATGGGAAGGCTATCATCTTGATGGTGTCCTCAGTCACCGGCCTGTCATGAATTGTACTGCAGATCATTTCAAATTCTTGCAGATGGAGGTGTGGCTTTTCGGTTGCCATCCCATGAAATTTAGGCAGTAGCTGAATAGTGTGTGGGCGAAGCTCGAAGTCTCCATGGATGGGAGGGAGTCGGATCCATCGATGAGTGAGGGATGCAACTGGATTGTGCAACTCTCTCATAATTGTCTGTGGCGGCCTCTCCTGGTTAGGTTCTCCTCCCTCGCCTGCTACTTCTGATATATCACCGCCACCACCCCCAGGTCTGTCTTCTCTTCCCTCTCGCATCTGCTCGATCTCCCTCATGAGGTCACCCATGAATACTCCATGGTCTCTGATTTATCTCTGCATTATTTCCAGGGATGCTAACAATGAGTTGTTGATGGCAGCTTGGTCATATAGAAATGGAGGGTGCACATGCTCATCTGGGTGTTCTCCTCTGTCTGCCATGGCTGGATTCTTTGAAAAGGCAAAAGAACCCATCTCAGGTGCCGTCAAATGATCTGAGCTCTGTGGTGCACTAAACTCTGATACTCTTGGACTGATGGAAGGAGAAGGGTGGTCGAGGGGGAACATGGTGGAAGTGAACTCAGGCTCGGAGAGTGGGTCTGGACTCCCCGAGGTTGTCCTAGATGAATAGGGAGGTGTGCTGGATAGCGGTGCCACCAAAGACGGCCTAAGAGATCTCCTTCCCATCATCGTGATTATTGAGAAGAGCAAGGTTTAGAAATGAAGAAGAGGGGGGGGGGGCAAAATTGCGCACAATTGTGCGGTGTTTTTGATCTTGACCTAAATTCAACTAGCAAATCAAACACCAAGTAAGGGGTTCACCAACTCAACACGTGAAGCCGTGAAGGTTCGGCTTTTATCTTTGTAGTTTTTAACTTGAATTCAGGCAATTATCTTTTAACGAGTCCTTAGAGCGCTATGCCTACAGGAGAGAGAGTAGTGCCGGAAAAGAATCTCGTACTTGTCCTCCTCCCGTGTAACCTGTAGTCTGTGCTTTTTAAGGTCCTTGTAACCCTTCCTGGATCCCTACTCAGCCAAAGAAAAGAGGGAGGAAGCCGATAGGCAAAACCGATACTTCGGACCTCGCTCGCAACGGAATCACCCGTGAGCGTGCAAGACCCTACTCGGACACAAGACGATGAGACAGACACCCCGTGAATGCGTGGCCTATGCTCGATACTTCGGACAAGGTCGATGCTATACACAATAGAGAGTCATCAATGGTGACCAAGCCCTACTCGTCTACGTACGATAGTAGCGCCAATACTTTGGAAATCCAGGCGATACACAAGGCAACCACAGACTGGGTTTTGGGCTCTAATCCTTACGAGCCGCTCCACTCACTTGGAAGGAGACCTTCCCATACAACGTGAATACAAGTGAGGGTATTACTCACCCAAGCAATGAATCCAATTATCCAAATTTATTTAGGTCAAGTTTTCTTTAGCAGACCCTTTTTTAATTTTTTTGGTGTTATCACTTGTTTTGAGTCAATTCAATACAAGCGCCTAATGTATTTGTATTTTCTTTAATTCCTATTTGGTCCAAAAACAAAGGGAGAAGAGTCGGAAAAGCTATGCAAGGTGACACCAAGATGGAAATCTCACCTTTGTGCCTAAATGATGAATGCTCAAGTAGAAAGACTTACAGTGCCTCCCGCTCTCTCCATGCGGGATGCAAGACAGGAATTTATAAACCTAGTCTATATGCAGATTTGCACACGAAAATCATCCTAAGCAGGCAATTGCTAGCGTGAAGAACCACAAGTCGGTCACCGATCCTCAATCTGAGAATCCGGTCTAGGCTCACCCCTCCTCCTCTCGACACATCGAGTTCAGGAGCAGCGCTTGGCAGGGTGGGCTCGCGGCACGAAGGCTTGAAGATGATGTGGCCACTGTTTAGAGTTTTAAACTAAGTCCAAAATGCACTATAGGTACATGCAATGGTTATTAGGGTGTTTGAACCTAATTTACTCAATCAAGCAAGCCTAAAAAGCTAAGGGCTCATTCCACAAAAGAAAAGAAAAATAAAACAAACCCGGAAAATGACAAGCGGAAAACCGATGAAAACCGTGGTGAGCCCCTAGGTGAACAAACATCTGGAAATTAGGCCCGAGTGTCCAAGTGTCCAAAGTACATGTATTATTACAAATTAAACATGGTCTCTCTCTCACAAAAGTAAGAAACTAACTAACTAACTATCTCTCTCAACTCCTCCTGCTCTCTCCTGCCGGCTAGGCTAGAATAGCCGACTCCGCCTCCCGAGGTTGCACAGGATCCCCTAGGCGATCCTTCTCGATCCGCAGTCCCTCGCAAGAAGACAAGAAAGAAGAATGGTCAGATAGCTCAATAAGATATATCAAAAGTAGAGAGATCAAACAAAACAATCATGTAGGCAATCAAACACAATCACTCAAAAACACGATCTATATGTTGTTGTTCCCCGGAAACGACGCCATTTGATAACCACGATTTATCGCAGGTCTAAATAGTCCACACAAGGCGGGACTACGATGTCGCTGTGGCGACCCGCAAGAAGCCGTAATTAATCAACAATGAACCCACAAGATAAATCAAGCTATGAGAAATGAATGTGGAGTCAAATTTATTTTTTTAACTCTACAATAATGTGTATAGTGCAAGTATGTAGAGTGTCGAACACATGGAGCAAGCAGGATAGATCAGACAAAATGTGCAAGAGTGATGTGTGATCAAGTGTCAACAAGTATGCAATTTTTTTGTGGGTTTTTAATTTTTAATTTTTTATTTAATTTTTAATTTTATATTTTTGTATTTTGATTTTAATTTTCTAATTTTATTTTTTCTTTTTATATTTTATATTATTTCTATTTTCCGTTTCAATAATATAATATATATATGATATAAGAAAAGAGGGGATAAGGTATTTATAAAAATAATGGAAAATGCTCAAAAATCAGGGAATAAAATATTTTTGGTCTTTTTATAATTTTATGATGTTTTTGTGATTTTTGGGGGGTTTTCTGAATATTCGATATTTTTTAAAAGTCAAAATACAAGAAAACAGTGAATTAAACTACTGGCCAAAATCAAAATGAGGATGAAAAATACTAAACAGTACCCAAAATTCCTCAAATTAATTTTAAAATAAAGGTAATACAATAAAGTAACTACGGAAACTGAATTTGTATTTTTAGGATTTTTCTTGATTTTTTTTTTAGATTTTTATGAATATTTTGAGGGTTTTCTATTTTTTAAGTTTTTTTTGAAGTTTTTAATGATTTTTGGACAGGAGTTAAAAGACACTAAAATAGACCTAAGGTAATATTTTTGGAATTTGTTCAAGGGGTTTTGATATTTTTTTGGTATTTTCTAATGCAAACAGTGCTGAAAATGCATGTTTTTTATTTTTAATAAATATGAAAATGCAATAAAAATGAAATACAAAAATATGGCGCGGATGAGCAAGCAAACAAGAGCTTAAACTAATTTTTGTGGATTTTTTAGGGTTTTAGAGATTCATAAAATAAATAGGTACAACATCAAGAAACTACACTACTGGCAAGGGCATAAGTGGAAATAAGCAAACATTCAGGGGCCCAAGTGCAATTTTCACGCAAAATTTATAACATATTAAACAAGATCCAGGACTGCATACAAATAATCAAAGCTGCAAGGGTACACCTGCAAATAACCCGACCCCACACGTGTTAGACACGCGCCTGGGAGGGACCTAAATGTAATTTCCAAAAAAATCCCAGGGGCTCACATGCAAATATCCAAAAGTTTTACACTTAATATTAAAATTCCTAGACTGAAACGAAATAACCAAACCCGCAGGGTGTCCTGTGCAAAATACCCATCCCCCTCACGCGCGCAGGCACATGAGGTGACGTGGATAGGGCTTAAGTGCAAATATGTAAAGTACGAAGGTCTGGATGCAAATATTACAACAATAATTAAACTGCAGATTAAAGTTTTTGGACTAAAAGGAAATACAAAAATGCACGGGGTGAAGGTGCAAAATACCCCTGTGCGCGCGATCTAACGGCGATGAAGATGACACTTGACACGTGGCGCATCCTGGTCGGTCGATGACGCTTCACGGTGGATGGCTAAAATCAGATCCTCCTCGGTCGATCGAACGATTGAGGCAAGAGGAGATCGGACGATGGTTGTGACGTCTGGAACGGGCCCGAGATCCGACGGTCGAAAGGGGGTCATGAAGAACAGGGAAGAAGGCCTCGGCCGGCGAACTTCCCCGTCTCCGTTCCTCCTTCTCCGTGACGCTGACGAGTGTAAAATGGGTCCGCGAGCTCCTGCGGTGGTCCTTTAGGTGCTGGAGGCTTCAAAACTCCTCGGCGACGGCCGAGGCGCTCGCTAGAAGGTGGCGGAGCTTTGGGCTCCGCGTATCTCCGGCGAGCACGCAAAACAAGATCCAGATCCTCTTCAACAAACTTTGACCTACAGAAACAAGTGAGAGGGTCCAGGGCAAAATGCCTGGACCCCGCGACGATGGAAACGAGGCGTGGAGCGGCGAGAAGGGGTACTCGCCGGAGGTGCACTCCGGCGAGGTGTTCGTGCGATGCGATTCGATGGACGAGGAGACGAGATTCTTGAGGCGAAATGTTCCTAGGACTAAGGGGAGTAAAATGCAAAAGAAACGAGGGGGAAAAGGGGGCTGCCTCGACGGTGGAAATCGGAGGGAAGAAGTACCTCATCGCCGACAATAAGCGGAGGTGGTGGAGCCGCCTCAGGTGTTGCTCGACCGGCCTGACGTGCTCAAGAGGAAGCTGTCACCTCCCTCGAGCGATGGAGCGCGAAAAGGGAGCTAAACCTATGGAATGAGGGGTTCCAATTCAAATCGAAGTCGGAGGTGCGTTATATGGGGTTGACGACCGAGCTTCAAAGATCGAGGTGGACCAGGAGGATCACTGATCCATTCCCCAAGAAATCGATGGGGCGTGAAAGAAGATTCAACGAGGAACAAAAGTTGCAGAAGGAGCATCATGAATGGGTGCAAGGGGCGACCTAGAAAAATCCGCCAAAGCGGTCAAAAACTAGGTCTGACGAGCTACAGGGGCCAAGGGCAGACAGTTGACTGAGGTCAACTGTGACTGCCACCTGGTTGGTCCACGTGGACCAACCAGGAAAATTCCCTAGAAAAACATTTAGAAATTAATTTAAAATAATAAATGATTTAATTAATTTTAGATTAATAAATAAAAATATTTATAATTTTATAAATTATTTTATTATGAATTTTAATTGTTTTTAGGAGGTATAAAATACAAGTTCCTGTTTTAGGCTATATAGGTATATACATCTATATATTTTATTATTTTATTTTTATTCTGTGAATTTAATTTTTTTTATTTTTGTTTATTATTTTATAAATTTATAAAATACTTTTATACACTTAAATATAATTTTCTTTTATTTTTCTGAAGTGTTTTGGACATTTAGTAAAATAGAAGTATTAATAATATAAGTATGTATACAGGTATTATACCTATGTATATTATATACAAGTATTTTATTTTGTATTTTTATTCTGATTTTAATGTACATATATATACATAATATTTACAAAAGTATAAAATTATGAAAATAATGAGTAATAAATAAAATGAATATTTTAATATGTACATGTATACAATAGGGGTCCAAAACTCAACTTTCAAACCGTAGCTCCGCCAAATGCGAAACCACCACCATTAAATAGCTTATTTTAAATTATATACAATTAAAGGTGAGTTTGATGCATTTGGAGTTTTTATTTGCAAGATACAGGTCTGGGAAGTTGGGATTCTGGATTTTTATTCAGATCATAGCTTTTTATTTGTACATTATTTTTAAGTGAAATCAATTTTGTATTTTTATTTATTTAATTATATACAACTTTTATGTACAAAGTTTCTTTATTTGAGGTATAAAAAGTGGAACCAAAAATAGGTCCCAAAATGAAGAAAGAATGAACAAAAACAAAGGGGATTTTATTGTATTCTGGCCCTTATCTCCCCCTACTTTATTCCTTGTCGACCTATTCATCAAGATGCCTAGGTATTAGGGTTTCGGGTCATAAAATATTTACAATATTTTATTCCTTTTCTTTTCTTTTATTTATTCTATAATTTTGGCTTTAAATACAATATTTTATACACTAATTACATGTACATGCATGAATGCTAAGATGCTGGAATTAATGATATTTACACGCATTTGCTAGGGTTTTTGAGGCCAAAATGATAGAATAAAGATGATGAAATGTGGATTCATCAATCAGTAATTTGATTGGTCATTGAACAATTAATTTACGGTATATTTGTACATATTTATCGTGCATGCATGTTTTTTTGTATCTCATCATGTATTGTGTTCATTGCATCCTATTTTTGTATTTTAGAAATCAAACAAAATTTGCATGCATCACATGCACTTGTCTCTACATTATTTTAGCTACACATTATTTTGCATCTACATGAAGACCTAGGTTTAGAAAATAATCACTCTTGAATTAAACAATAATTTTTGATAAATAGAATAAGCGGCTCGTGCCCCTGTGTTTGACATTGGTATACTTGCCCAGTAAAATAACTTCCACGTATTCGAAAGTGTAGTCTTTGATTGACCGAATTTTGTCTCCTATACTACAATCAATGACAATTAAAGAGGCGATTTTGGAGCTCATCACATATGCATGGTCACAGAATTCAAGTGATTGATTCAGATCTAGCTTTCTATTCTTGTCTGCTTTCTTGGAATACAAATTACAGATATTAATTGTCCATAAAGAATTTCAAACTAATTTGACGGGCATATGACATGGCTTGTTGTGTACTAGGTGGTAGGGATACATCCCCAAGGTGACTTGTATGCAGTCCGATAGGACCAAAGAACTGAATCGAGTATCTACGATCAGTTCTTCCTGTCGGGATGTACATGTTTATGAAAAATTGTCTTAGTCTTCATGTTTGAGCATTCTGTCAGGCCATTGGATTGTAGATGGTGTGGAGAAGCGACTCTATGTTCAATGTTATATTCTTGTATGAGCTCTTTCACTTCTCTTTAAATGAATTGGCTACCCCTCTCAAATATTATAATTTTTGGGATCCAAACCATGTAATAATGTGTTTTTCAGAAACCGGCAGACAATGTGACTGTCAACGACTCGTGATAGCCTCCACCTAATGACTTACATAGTCGAAAATGAGAAAAATATATTCAAATCCCTGGCTGTTGGGAAATAGGCCCAGTAAGTTAACGACCCATGCATCAAATAAGTTGAAATCTGAATGTACTTCTGAGGTTCCGTGTCTTCATTCCAATGGTTCTGCCCATCTTTTGATAGTCAATGCATCATTTCAAAAAGTCTTGTGCATCTTTGAATAGATTCAGCCACCATGTACCACGTTGAAGCACTTTTGCTATCGCTCTTTTCTGAGAGTGGTGTCCTCCTAATTCTTGATTATGGTAATGTTCAAGGACACTGTGGACCTCCTCTTTAGGAATGCGCCTTCTCCAAATGCAATCTGCCTCCTCATAAAAGAGATAAGAATCCTCCCACCGATAGAAATGAATACCTGACAAAAACTTGTCATCTTTCAACTTCATCCAATCTTACGGAGTTCTCTTGGAAACAAGATAATTCACAATATCAGTGAACCAGGAGAGCGAGGTGATTGCCATAATGGTTTCATCCAGAAAAGTCTCTATAATCAACATTAGATTTTGCTCAGGAGTGTCCAACTTTGGTAATCTTGACAGGTGATCTGCCACCATATTTTCAACTCTAGATTTATCACAGATTTCAAGATCGAATTCCCGAAGTAGAAGGATCTATCTAATTAGCCTTGGTTTGCACCCTTCTTGGCCTGCAAGTACTTGATGACAAAATGATCTTTGTAAATAATGAGTTTAGATCCAAGCAAGGGAGATTTGAACTTCTCCAAGGCGAAGATGACTGCTAACAACTCTTTTTCAGTGACAGTGTAGTTCTTTTGAATTTCATTTAAAGTCTGTTGGCATAGTGAAATGCAAATGGTAAACCATATTTTCTTTGTCCCATAACCGCTCCACTAGCATAATCTGAAGCGTCTGACATGATCTCAAGTGGTAGAGACTGGTTTGGCGGTTGAAGGACAAGGAACCGAGTGATGAGTTCTTTCAGCATATAAAAGTCTTGGAGGACTCTAGCATCTGCAATGAAATCTACCTCATTGTCTAGAAGCTCAGTCAACAATCGGACAAATTTGACGAAATCTTCAATGAATCTCCGGTAAAAAAAACAACATGCCCTAGGAATGATCGGACTTGCTTCAAGTTTGTAGGTGGCTCAAGTTTTGAAATGACCTTCACCTTTGTCAGATCTACCTCCATGCCATGTTTAGAGATGACATGGCCTAGCACGATTCCTTTGGTCACCAGTGTTGCACAAATCGAACAACATTCTACGGAAGGCGTATGTCCCAAGTGGACAAGTGAAGATGGTTTTCTCTTGATCCTTAAGAGCAATTGTGACTTGATTATAATCAGAGTATCGGTCCAGGAAGAAGAAGTATTCTATCGCAACCAGTCTTTGAACTATTTGGTCGATGAATGGAAGAAGAAAATGATCCTTCTTGATCGCTAAATTTAGGTGTCTTTAATCTACACAGACGCGCCAAGAAGTTGGAACTCTGGTTGTGATCTCCTCTCCTTTGTCATTCTTCACGAGGGCGATACCAGATTTATTTGACACAACGTGCATGGGACTTACCCATTTTGAGTCGGAGATGGGATATATGAAGCATGCATTACACCATTTTGTAATTTCATTCATCAAAACCTCTGAGAGATTGGGGTTCAATCTGTGCTGACACTCGTAGGATGGTGTGCTATCTTCCTCAAGGTAGATGTGATGGGGGCATAGTGACATATTAATTCCATGGAGATCTGAAATGTTTTAGCCTATGGCCTTGCAGATTCTTTCTAGAACCTAGAGTAGACGAGATTCTTGTTCCTGAGTCAGCTGTGAATTGATGATTACTAGGAATATATTTTATGCACCTGTAAGGAAGGCATGCTTCATATGTGTTGGAAGTTCTTTGAGCTTAGGTAGGGGTTGAATCATTTCAACAGTGACTTCAGAAACTATGCAAGGTAGTGGTATTGGATATTTCAACTAAATAATGTCCACCATAGGTAATCCAAGCTCAGTGTTCAGTGCTGCACATAAATATTCAATGATAGAATCTTGTTCACAAAAGTTTTCAATGATGTCCTCTTTCTCTGCCAAGGATAGGTGGACAACAATAAATTCTTTTATCAGATCAGCAAAAACTTCTTCTTCAAAGACATCCGGTAACTCGAATGTGTTGTTCACTACTTCCTCCGTGGAGAGGAATTCACGGGTTTCGATGTCATTCATAAACAGATCAATGTCGCAGATTTCAACTAGAAAATCACAATGTTCTATTCACTGCTTTGTAGGCTCACTATTGTTTGATGCAGAATCAGATGGTTTTAGCACTTAGATCGTCTCGATAAACACCTTGTCCTTGCTAGAATGAAAGGTGATCAATGCGGTGCCATAGTCCACCACCGCTTCGACTGTTCAGAGGAATGATCATCCAAGATTATCGATGTATGTAACGGAAGAGCTGAGGTGTCCATGTCCAAGACAATGAAGTCCACATGGAATTGTATCCCTTGAATCGTGATAATGACATCATCCAAAATTCCTCGAGGCTGCTTGATTGAAGTGTCTGTAAATTGCATAATCATTCTTATAGACTTGAGCCGACCCAACCCAAATTCTTTCAGTAGCGAAGTAGGCATAATATTGATCGATGACCCGCTATCAAGAACTATTCGATCGAACTCTTGATCGAACATATGATATCTGACAGGAGGGGCTCCCATGTCTTTGTTTTTGCTCGGGAGATTGTTGATTGCATTCAATGTAGCCGAGGTGAGGACGTGCTTCACATTTCTTTCTCTAGCTATTCGCAATTGTCTCTTTGAAGTACATGCCTCCTTTAGTCCTTTCTCAATGTTAGACATGTACTTAATGGCCTTAAGCAGAGACATCTCTAGAATAAGATTCTAAATACTTTTGACTACACCAAGGTCAGATAAGGCAGTTTTCAATGTTCTATTTTTTTTGGATTTTCTCAAAGCATCTGGAAATGGAATATTTATAGAATAAAAAACAGACATAGTGTTCTTATTTACGTCAAAATCAATGCCTACATCTGGATGTACAAATGAACGACTAAAAGGAACATGGCCATCCAAAAGAGTTGTGCGTCCCAAAACTACAAAGGGGGCTCCATCTGTTGGTATCGAGTTGGTTGCTGGTGTGATCTCCTCTGTTGCTGGCGTGGTGGTGCTTCGGTTGCTTCTACTCTCTTTTTGTTGTTGTAATTTTGTATTGTAGATTTTTTGGTTTCTTCTTTCTGGTCTTCTCCTTCATCTTCTTCCTCACTGACCCAGTTGTTGGATCAGCTAGTGCAATAGAGGATGGTTCGCCAGGTGAAGCTTTATTTTTCCCTTTCATGTGGCGTACATGTGCATCATCCTACAACTCCTGGGGGTGACATAATTAGATAAAAACAAATGATCATGCATATATGTCTCTGTTATACCGCATGAACTTCACATACTGCGTGCTCTTTCTTCATGAAATTATTGAGTTTGGCCTCCACCTATACTAGAATTGGAGTTATAGCAGTGATGAGGTCATCAAGCTTCTGGTTCATTTTTACATGGCTCTTCACCAACTGAGCCAAGCAGTCTAAGGCGGGGGTCATAGGAGTAGCCTCGAATGGTTCAACATGCCGGCCACGCCGAGACTAGGAATGGTGTGGAGGCTGTTGGCAGGAGTAGTGATAATTATACTAGGGAGAATAATGGTACCGTTGATGGTGATGGGGAGGTTGATGCTGATATGGTACAATAGAGTACTATTGATTATGCGGGTACTATCGGTACCGCGGTTGTTGGTACTGATTGTGTCTTCAATTATTCTGATACGACGAAGATTGCTGGTGTTGAGGCTGTTGCTTCTGGATAATTCTCCCTCCTTGATGTTGAGGTAATGAACGATTGCCTATAGACTGGCCTTGCTGATGTCCGGCATGACGGTCTAGCTGCGCATCATTACTCCATATACCATTCACCTCCCGAATGAGAGGTGGAGGCGGAGAACATGGATCCTGAATTATCTGGAGCTCAGACTGGTAAACCAAAAGTTGTTGTTGCTGGTGTTGAGGAGATGTAGGTTCGAGGGCCTGCACGTAATGCACGTGCTGGACCGCTGGCTGTGCAGGACTCTGCTGAAGAGGATGAGGCAATGATGGCTCCTTCATCTTAGCGAGAGTCAAAGTTGATACAGAAATAGGCTGGCACATGCTAATTGTGCTCACCAACAACTCTGCCTGCTTGGTGATCTGATCCAACTTGTACATATTATGCATCCTCTGTTCAATCACATCAAGTTTTTCGAGATCATGTGGCCATTTCCCAATGATATCCACCTTGGACAGGTGACTCCCTATAATGCTCAGATTAGAGCTCTCATACCTGTCCGATTCGTGAGATGCCACCATATAAACTAGCTTTGAATGATTGTGTGGTTGACATTGTTATGCACGTGACGATGACAAGGCGACATCTCCTTCGACCATTTCTTCAGGAATCTACCATATGATGCCCTCAACTTTGTTAAAATGCGACCCGCCACAAGCAGCATCAACGAGCCGCTGGCTCTCAATAGTAAGTCATCTAAAGAAATGTTGGACCATGCTGGTCCAAGGAATATCTTGATGGGGGCACTTTTCTTGCAGTAGATTGCTCCCATGCCTCATGAATAGCCTCGTGTGTGGCTTGGGAGAAGTTGGCAATGCAGGCACACATCTGATTGAGGTGACCGAGAGGGTAGAATTTGTGCAGAAAGGATGACTTTAGCTCCTCCCAAGTCATGGCAACCTTCTCCAAATGATTGATCTAGTGAAGTATCTTATTCCGAAGGTTGAATGGGAATGACGTCATTCTGACTACACCTAATGGTATGTTAGGGAAGTGTGTTGTTCTGCAGATGCGACCAAATTGTTGCAAATGCATGTGAGGTTCCTCATTCGCGTTCCCAAGGATGGTGGGAAGAAGCGTTGAGCTGAGGCTTCAGCTTGAAATATGCATGGACCTGTGGAATCTGGAGCCACTCGATCATCTGGCCTACACCAGGGTTGTAAGTCTCCTTGAGCTTGCTTGGATCGATCTCCTCTTGGCTCATCTATCGGGCCTCCACCGGCTCCATCTGCTCTTTCTTCCTCTCCTCCTGGATTGTCTCTCCTTCTCCTTAGATCAGTGGGCATGTCTTGGAAGGCGACCTGGACCAATGCATGGTCAGTGAGATACTGCTGAATTGTATGTATGGATGTAAGAAGTTGGGCATTCATGGTATTTTGAATTGGTTGCCAGCATGTCTGTGGTTGTGGATGATGAGGTCCCTTCCCATTTCCAGTTGGAGCCATCTCTGTATCTGACTATGAATCTGACAAAATCTCTGACTCCAGATCAGGTTCTTGATCTGCACATAGAGTAATGCCCCGATCAGTCTGAATGGAAGCACCAAATGCAAAAAAATATTCTATGTTAAGATCGACACACAATTTCACTATGGATATATACGTAAATGAATTGAAACCAATTTCCATATATAATAGGCGGATTTTGGGATAAGAGTGATTCCATATTGTTAAAGAAGTCGGGGAGTCTGTAGAATTGTTCGTGGAGTCCGAACTGGGTTCTTGAGAATCGCCATGAATTATAGGAGAAGGCGAGTGCATGGAATTGATATGGGTGTTGATGGAGTCCTGACTAAGCCATCTGTGAGTTACCATCTCGAAAATGATGAGGGAGATCGAGTATGGATGAATGATACAATGATAAATAAGGAATAAATGGAATTCAAAATAGTAGATGGCTCAAAGCGAGCGGGGTCAAATGAAGAATAAAACAAATGAAAAGATGGCACAAAATGTGTGGGACTGATTTTTTAACATAACTAAAATCAAATAAATACCAAACAAGTTTTCGATTCACCAACTCATCACAAGTGAAGCCGTAAAAGTTCGAATATTTTTATCTTTTCAATTTTATTATTGTTTTGAAAGAAAATCTTTTAACAAGTCCTTAGGAGGGATATCCCCATAGGAGTGTGTCTACTGCTAGGAAAGTTCCCCGTATTTGTTCCACCTCCTTTATAACATATGATCTGCGTACTTAGAGGTCCTTGATTTCGTGCATGGGAGCTACTCAACTGAAAAAAAATAGTGTGAGGAAGCTGATATGCAAAACCAAATCTTCCTTCGAATTATATATAACTATAACTAATATATAATACAATATAGGGTAATATATTAATAAATATAGATATATATAGTCAATAAATATAAAATAAAGTATTTTTTAATGTTTTTATATTTTTTCTTCTGATATGTGATTTTAGGGTATTTTTGCTATTTCTAGGTATTTTTAAACTCAAAAATATACATAATCAAGGACTTCTTAAATAGGCTGAATTATTTTAAATTTTAAAAAATACTTAATAGGTCCAAGATTTCTCAAAACAGATTTTTATATGTTGTAAATAACGTGTATAAAAATATAAAATATAAAACTAATTTTTTGGGGTTTTCAAAATTATTTTGCAATTTTTTGGGTTAGCAAGGGTTTGTAATTTTTAGGCTTTTATTTTTTATTTCTTTTGTGATTTTTGGTATGCAGTGATAAAATGCAGTAATAAATTGTAGGTATTTAAAAAAATCAGTGAAGGTTTTATTTTTTTGTATTTTTTTCAAGTCAAACAAGAAATAATCGTGTCCTTTTTTATTTTTAATAAATATGAAATGCGAAAGTAATGTAAAATTACGTTATATGGTGAACAAGCGTGTCACCAAGCATCTACATCTATTTTTTTTCACACCTTTTAGAGCATGATTACTATTTAAAAAAAATAAAAATACTCGTAATAAATTTAATCAAGCCAAAAGGGCATTTTTGCAATAAAATTAAAGGCAGAGGTTTACATGAAAAAATACCTCAACTTTTCTACTGAAATTTGATTTTTAAATACTAATTTGCAATTTACAAAGCCGCATGTGTACAAGTGTAACTACCCAGCTTGCGTGGGGGGGGGGGGGGCGAGAGTTGAGGTGGTAGTGGACCTACTTGAATTTATAAAGAGATATATGGGCTTTATTGTAATTTTCCAAAAAATTTTGGATTTACTTAAATGTTTACAAGAATCTTTATAAATACAAAAGGCAAAGGGAATTTACTGTAATTTACCCCATGACGAACCGCAAAATCGGCCCTTTAATAATGCTAAATTAGCACTTGGAAATGTCGGTGCAGTCGGGCCGATTCTGGTCGTCAAATGATCACCTCATGCGATGATAAATCAAAATGAGGTGATCGTTATTTATTTTACTTGGCAAGAAACCAAGGTCGAACTCAGGGACACGAGCCTCTCTCGTATTGATTGGATTTAAGTTTATTTAATTAAGTGTTGAGTTGAAGCATACATGTCAAAATCATGCAGAGATAAAACAAGACATTAAAATTAACATGCATTTTTTTAAACATTTTCTTTTATGCAAATAAATGCCATGCAAAGCGAATGATATGCCCCAAAATCATAGTCATTTGAGCCATACAAAAAAAAATGCGAGTTAAACTGAGTGAACATTAAGAAGCATTCTACACTCATTGAGCAAGTAGGCAGGGAAAACAAATAAAACAGGACACTTAGATGCTAAGATAATACACCACAGTTCATAGTGTCAAATTTAAACTTAAAGCCAGCCATAATAAAGAGGATGAGAAGAGCTTCAAAATGAAACTGAAATCAACTCGATTGGAGCTATATAGCTCAAGATATGAATAAAAGAAGACAGGGGCATAAATGCAAGAAAACATGAAATGATAACTACAAAAAGGTCCTGGCAGGGACTAAAGTGCAAATATAAAAAGTACGATGCCTTCCCTGTAAAATACCCATATGCACAGGGGTATTTTTGCAATTATAAAAACCCGCGAAGGCATAATTGCAAATTACCCAAGTGCACGTGGAAATCAGGTGCTCCAGGGACCTATCTGCAAATTGGAGAAGACGGCGGGGTGTCTCTGCAAATTGCCCAGAAGGCACGCGCCAGGCACGCGCCTTCTAGGCTCGGAAGTTGGCTCGGGCTCGGCAGAGGCTCGGACGAAGCTTCGGCTGGCTCGGGCGTAGGCTTGGGTGTTAGGCTCGGTGAAGCTCTGGCTACGCCACGTGGCCGACTGTCGGCCCTTGGATCGTGATTATCCAAGGGCTGCTGATAACCGTGCCTTGGGGCGACGTGGATGCTCGAAGGCCGTTGGATCATCGATCATCCAACGGCCTCTGGAGGAGGATCTGAATGATGATGTGGCTGCATAGTGGCCGTTGGATGAACTCCGGGGCGGAGCATCCAACGGTCATTGCTCCTCCTTCTGCGGCCGAAGGCTGGCGGCGGAGTTCGAGCTCCGGCGAGATGCTCCGTGCTCCGCCGCTCTCATCTGGACACTGTGAACCTCCCTCGAGCTCACGGAAAGATCGTCGAGGAAGCTGTGAGCTCGAGGGATGCGCCTGACATCTCAGCTTGGGTCGCCAGGACTCCCATGTCGAGGACGACCGTCACGAAGATAGGCACGGCGAGGCTCCGACCATTGCTCGTGTGATGATCCTACAAGGTTAGAAGCTTGTAGACGAAGCCTAAAAAGTGTGTGAGTGAGCGAGGTGAGAACTCTTAGGGGGCGGAGAAGGTGAGGAGCTCGGAGCTCCTCCGCCGCGAGGGCGGAGGAGGTGGCAGGAGGGTGACGAGGTTCTGGGGAGGAGAAGTAGGATGTCGGAGATGGTCGCGAGGAAGGGGGAGGCGTGGCGGAGCTAATGGGATGGTCAATGGAGGGTAAAAACGGCCGGAGTGTCCTAGAAAAATCGAAGGAAATTAAGAGAAAATGCGAGAGAAGAGGAAGAAGACTTACCGGAGGTTGGCGGAGCGAGAAGCTTGTGCGCGAGCTCGAGATTGAGCTCTGGTCGTCGCTGGACGTCGTCAGCTACTCGACGCAGCTCGAGCGGTTGCCAGGAGGCGCCGCGACACCGCCATGGTCGGCGATGGATCACACCGGGGACGACGGTCGTCGTCGCTCGATCCGGCCACCTCCCCCTGTCACTGGGAGGTGGCGGAGGGCTGGGCCGAGCCCCACGTAAAGGTGGATGCCAGCAAATGGAGGGGGAAGCGGCTTATTTGAAGGGCGGAGATGGCGGAAGTGATGGTGGAGACGTGGGTTTTGAGGAGGAAATGGGGAGCGTGGAGAGAGCTCCACGGGTGGAGGTGGTGCTCGCGAGGGTTACGGTTGACTGGAGAAGGTCATGGGGTAGTGGGCGCATGGAGATGATGGCTGGTGAGGGCGAGAAAATGGGAAGGGGGCGAGGTGTGCGAGTGGAGATCGTGTGCGAGAGGGCGTCTGCTGGAGGTTGACGACGGTCTCCTGACCGTTGGATCTGGAGATCCAACGGTGGAGAGTAAGGCGCGGAGCGACGGCCAGGATAAGATCTGGGCGATGCGATCGACGGGATCGGGTGCTGCCATGTGGCAGGCTGTAAGAGAGGCGGTAGCGAATGGCTTGGATGGGACCAAGGGGTCGATCGGATGGATGAGATTGGCCCATGAGATAACGGCTGTGATGAGAGATCTGGGACGCGATCGAAGGGCGCTCAAGATGCCACGTGGCGTCATGTGGTCGCGGCGCTAAGGGATGGTGAGGATGAAGCGCGGGGGAAATCTGACGGCTAGGAAAAGACGGCTACGTGGAGAGGCCTGGGCCGTTGGATCAAGAGGCCGATCCAACGGTTGGTAGGAGAGGCGGAAAAGACAAAGGAGGCGGGCCACGTGGCGCCCCCAGATTGGGCCACGTGGCCTAATCAGATTATTAGGATGATATTTTTGATTTTTAGAGGTTATAGAGGCCGAATTTGAGAAAACTCAAAACATGAAAGTTGTAGATATTGACGAGATCTACAAGTTTCATGTTGACCAAAACTGGAAAAGAGATCAAACAAGGGCCCGAAATATTTTTGAGGGTATTTTTAAGTCTAAAAATACCACGAATTTTGTTTTGTCATTTTTTTTGTGGTTTTTAATTTATTAAGGACTCTGTTAATTATTAGACACTAACAGGGATTTATTGACAAACTTTTAAGCAAGGGGGTTAATTATGGGAAATAAAGATGATGAAACTGAGGTTCATCACCCCCTATACTTAAACTATGCTCGTCCTCGAGCATCAAAAAGAATGACTAAGTTGCATTAACCCCTTGTGCATGTGAATACATGATCCAATCTGATCAAGTGGACTCGGCTTCAGAGATCCAAAATTTTAGAGTTCAACCCAGCCTTAATCAAGAGGCTTCCAATTCCTCTATTTTTCTAGACTCTCTCTGATGTACATATAAACTAAAGGATATGAAGTTTAGTGTTGACTGCAATTCTGAGAGTAGAGTCAATTCGTCACCCAAAATCTTGGTCCGAGAAAATCTCCTAAGGACCTAATCCTCTGCACTAGGGAATAAATCCAATCTTGCATTCAGTCCACCGTCTCTTTAGTTTATCAGACTTAGAAGATGTGGATGGCAGGCCAGAAAATGGAGGGCATGGGATTGTGTCAATTCTTCTCTCCCTCCCATTGGAACAAGGATTCTCTCTAGTGCCTTTTACACAACACATTTTTTTGGTGTTGATCAGTGCGTCCGTCAAGAGAAGTTGGAGCCGTCTGCACTTGTTTTCCTGGGAGTACACCGGGGTGTGTCTCTTTTGAGTACCTATCGTACCTTCGACACCCAGACTTGTAGCATTTACGATGCAGAGCCCTTTTTTGGTGCAAGCCCGACTCCTGGTCCTAATAGCGGTGGTCCAAGTGGACACTTTGAAAAGTTTGGGAGCGCTCGCCTTTGGTGGAAGCTCTTTGATATTTGACTTGGTGGAATGAGAGCTTTTCTTTGAATTTTATTGACTTATAAAATTTGTGGCTAGCTCCACTGCTTTTACCAAGAGTTGGCACACACTGATCAACATTTTTTTATTTATTTTTTTTCACACCCAGGCACTTAGGTTAATGTCAAGAGATTAGTATAAGAATCAAGTTCTCATACTGGCTAATATTGCTGACACTCAGGTTTCATGAAGCCTCCAAAGATTTTATCCCATCCTCGAGCATCATTAGATCAAATCCAAACTCGACTTCCTCATCCCAATCCCTCAGGTGAAAAATCGACTCATCTCATCAAAAACCGCAGTCGTGCATGTGATGTGCTGATCATATTCTTTCTGTCTGAGACGAAGCATGGAATATAGCATGCAGATCTAGAAACTTAGGGGAATGTGGATGATTAAGTCTAAGACCCTGATGGCTAAGGCTGGTTAACCTAAAATCTCAAAGACTTCTAAAAGCTAAGTCTCCTTGACCAATTCAGATCCTGGGTGAAAGTGAAAGTGTAGAGGACTAATCCAACTTCTTCATTCAAAAAAAAAAACAAGACACTTTTTTTTTGAACTCTAAGAGATATTAGAACTTCCTAAGCTCAATTAAGTAGCTACAATTCAGCCAGTATGGATGTAAGTACAGGCCGAAGCCCGTTGCTTGAGGACGAGGCCTTGCGCGATGTCCTCTAAACCATCCAATCTGCTAAGGGCGAACCCTCACTGAACACGGCTGACTTAATTGGGTTTAGTAGTCACCAATGACTCTTAAAGGATTTTTAGGAGTTTTCTGATTTTTATGGATTTTAATAAAGTTAAAACACATGTTAGACTCAACTTTCCTTGAAAAGAGAAGGCAATTTTTCAAAACCATGTCACACAAAATAAAAAATTTTCAAAACATTTTCAAAAATCATTTTCGAAAATATTTCTATAAAATAGTGTAACATAATATCGAAAAACCGCGAAATCCTTTGAGTTTTCTTAGTCCAATGAATTTTACCTTAGCCAAAAAGTTTTAAATTTTTCAAAATTTTTCAGATTATAGCTAAAGTAAATATACGGTATATACGGTATACCCCCCTATACTTAAACTTTGCTATGTCCTCATAGCACTAGATGTTACAAGTACATAGGTCCGTTTAAATATAGAAGAATATACGGGAGCTAAGAGGGGCTCCCCCTATACTTAGGTTAGAAATAACCTAAGTATAAAGGCAAGAAAGGAAGAGTAGAGAAAATCACGGGGACTCGGGTCCCCCCTATACTTAGGCTGAGATTAGCCTAAGTACAAAGATGGGAATTGATGTTGGAAGGGACCCAAGGTGAACGAAGAAGAGGGATGGATTTACAAGTGCGCGGTTGAATCTTTGGAGATGAAATGGAGTGACTAAGGTTTTAGGGTTGTGTGTTGCAACAAAGGCTCAATTCAAGCAAGCAAACCCTTAGTTTCACCAACTCACACATGAAACCAACCAAGGTTGGTTAATTATCTTGTCTGTTTTATTGGTGATAAAGCCTTAGATATATACGCGAAGAAAATGAAAATCAAGGCGTATGCGCGGGTGTTGCTCTCCCAAAACCGAATATTACTCCATTTTTGCTTGACTTGCAATTAACAGTCCCAATTTTATTTTAAATTATCACTGAATTTAAGGTTAGCACATCAATCAGAAAATCATCGTCTACCGTTCATTCCATTTTCCATTAGTCCTAGGTGATCAATCTAGGAAATGAAAGCCGTGAAAAACATGTATTCGATGAAGAAAAACGCGATCTAGGCTAAGCGAGAAATCATGCAGTGATTTGACGATAAAAGTCGCGAAAAAACTGGGGCCGTTTTAAAAATCAAATCCAACATGTATGCAAGTCGAAAAAAGCCGCACCTAATCATGCATCTATTAGCGGTGATTAATCTTCATTAATTTTAGCTAAGTGATGCGAGATTAAGTGCGTCTATATTTAAAGTGTGTCCTACCTACGATCAAGCATGTAAAAATAAAGTGAGCTCGGAGAGCCGCGTGCCTATCCTAGGTCGACACTCAAGTGGGGACGATCCCCACACAACCACAATCGTTCGATTACAAACGCGAGTCTTCGATCGAAGACCGTTGTAAAAGACGAATTATTAAAAATAAAATGCAACAAAAAATGCGACACATTTTTTTTCTCTTTTCTTCCTCCTTTGCTCCAAGCATGCTCCTACGACTCCTCGCAGCGGGGAACGTCCTGCTCCTCGCCTCCTTGATCCATCAAGGGCCCCACCACAGAAACGATAGTTAGATATCAAATAAGAAAGAAAAAATTTTATATGCAAAATATGTGGTTAATTGACCTATAAAAAGGAACACTAAATTAAACACACAAAAATCCAAAAAAATAAAAGAAATGAGCCGTGTCCCCGGCAACGGTGCCATTTGACGAACCGCAAAATCGGCCCTTTAATAATGCTAAATTAGCACTTGGAAATGTCGGTGCAGTCGGGCCGATTCTGGTCGTCAAAAGATCACCTCATGCGATGATAAATCAAAATGAGGTGATCGTTATTTATTTTACTTGGCAAGAAACCAAGGTCGAACTCAGGGACACAAGCCTCTCTCGTATTGATTGGATTTAAGTTTATTTAATTAAGTGTTGAGTTGAAGCATACATGTCAAAATCATGCAGAGATAAAACAAGACATTAAAATTAACATGCATTTTTTTAAACATTTTCTTTTATGCAAATAAATGCCATGCAAAGCGAATGATATGCCCCAAAATCATAGTCATTTGAGCCATACAAAAAAAATGCGAGTTAAACTGAGTGAACATTAAGAAGCATTCTACACTCATTGAGCAAGTAGGCAGGGAAAACAAATAAAACAGGACACTTAGATGCTAAGATAATACACCACAGTTGATAGTGTCAAATTTAAACTTAAAGCCAGCCATAATAAAGAGGATGAGAAGAGCTTCAAAATGAAACTGAAATCAACTCGATTGGAGCTATATAGCTCAAGATATGCATAAAAGAAGACAGGGGCATAAATGCAAGAAAACATGAAATGATAACTACAAAAAGGTCCTGGCAGGGACTAAAGTGCAAATATAAAAAGTACGATGCCTTCCCTGTAAAATACCCATACGCACATGGGTATTTTTGCAATTATAAAAACCCGCGAAGGCATAATTGCAAATTACCCAAGTGCACGTGGAAATCAGGTGCTCCAGGGACCTATCTGCAAATTGGAGAAGACGGCGGGGTGTATCTGCAAATTGCCCAGAAGGCACGCGCCAGGCACGCGCCTTCTAGGCTCAGAAGTTGGCTCGGGCTCGGTAGAGGCTCGGACGAAGCTTCGGCTGGCTCGGGCGTAGGCTTGGGTGTTAGGCTCGGTGAAGCTCTGGCTACGCCACGTGGCCGACTGTCGGCCCTTGGATCGTGATTATCCAAGGGCTGCTGATAACCGTGCCTTGGGACGACGTGGATGCTCGAAGGCCGTTGGATCATCGATCATCCAACGGCCTCTAGAGGAGGATCTGAATGATGATGTGGCTGCATAGTGGCCGTTGGATGAACTCCGGGGCGGAGCATCCAACGGTCACTGCTCCTCCTTCTGCGGCCGAAGGCTGGCGGCGGAGTTCGAGCTCCGGCGAGATGATCCGTGCTCCGCCGCTCTCATCTGGACACTGTGAACCTCCCTCGAGCTCACCGAAAGATCGTCGAGGAAGCTGTGAGCTCGAGGGATGCGCCTGACATCTCAGCTTGGGTCGCCAGGACTCCCATGTCGAGGACGACCGTCACGAAGATAGGCACGGCGAGGCTCCGGCCATTGCTCGTGTGATGATCCTACAAGGTTAGAAGCTTGTAGCCGAAGCCTAAAAAGTGTGTGAGTGAGCGAGGTGAGAACTCTTAGGGGGCAGAGAAGGTGAGGAGCTCGGAGCTCCTCCGCCGCGAGGGCGGAGGAGGTGGCAGGAGGGTGACGAGATTCTGGGGAGGAGAAATAGGATGTCGGAGATGGTCGCGAGGAAGGGGGAGGTGTGGCGGAGCTAATGGGATGGTCAATGGAGGGTAAAAACGGCCGGAGTGTCCTAGAAAAATCGAAGGAAATTAAGAGAAAATGCGAGAGAAGAGGAAGAAGACTTACCGGAGGTTGGCGGAGCGAGAAGCTTGTGCGCGAGCTCGAGATTGAGCTCTGGTCGTCGCTGGACGTCGTCAGCTACTCGACGCAGCTCGAGCGGTTGCCAGGAGGCGCCGCGACACCGCCATGGTCGGTGATGGATCACACCGGGGACGACGGTCGTCATCGCTCGATCCGGCCACCTCCCCCTGTCACTGGGAGGTGGCGGAGGGTTGGGCCGAGCCCCACGTAAAGGTGGATGCCGACAAATGGAGGGGGAAGCGGCTTATTTGAAGGGCGAAGATGGCAGAAGTGATGGTGGAGACGTGGGTTTCGAGGAGGAAATGGGGAGCGTGGAGAGAGCTCCGTGGGTGGAGGTGGTGCTCGCGAGGGTTACGGTTGACTGGAGAAGGTCATGGGGTAGTGGGCGCATGGAGATGATGGCTGGTGAGGGCGAGAAAATGGGAAGGGGGCGAGGTGTGCGAGTGGAGATCGTGTGCGAGAGGGCGTCTGCTGGAGGTTGACGACGGTCTCCTGACCGTTGGATCTGGAGATCCAACGGTGGAGAGTAAGGCGCGGAGCGACGACCAGGATAAGATCTGGGCGATGCGATCGACGGGATCGGGTGCTGCCACGTGGCAGGCTGTAAGAGAGGCGGTAGCGAATGGCTTAGATGGGACCAAGGGGTCGATCAGATGGATGAGATTGGCCCAGGAGATAACGGCTGTGATGAGAGATCTGGGACGCGATCGAAGGGCGCTCAAGATGCCACGTGGCGTCATGTGGTCGCGGCGCTAAGGGATGGTGAGGATGAAGCGCGGGGGAAATCTGACGGCTTGGAAAAGGCGGCTACGTGGAGAGGCCTGGGCCGTTGGATCAAGAGGCCGATCCAACGGTTGGTAGGAGAGGCGGAAAAGACAAAGGAGGCGGGCCACGTGGCGCCCCCAGATTGGGCCACGTGGCCCAATCAGATTATTAGGATGATATTTTTGATTTTTAGAGGTTATAGAGGCCGAATTTGAGAAAACTCAAAACATGAAAGTTGTAGATATTGACGAGATCTACAAGTTTCATGTTGACCAAAACTGGAAAAGAGATCAAACAAGGGCCCGAAATATTTTTGAGGGTATTTTTAAGTCTAAAAATACCACGAATTTTGTTTTGTCATTTTTTTGTGGTTTTTAATTTATTAAGGACTCTGTTAATTATTAGACACTAACAGGGATTTATTGACAAACTTTTAAGCAAGGGGGTTAATTATGAGAAATAAAGATGATGAAACTGAGGTTCATCACCCCACTTATCCCCCTTCGATCAGGCCATCGCCCGCTTGCCACGTGGAGGATCTGATGCTGGAGGACACGCTTCGTTTCGATTTAATGGACGACCTATATTAGATATGGGTTATATTCTTTATTCGATGACCGAGATGCAGCCTAGAAGAACAACTGATGATATCGGGTGGGATGAGATTTTATCTCGATTTCTTGACGACTCCAGTGATGGATCTTCAAGGCGACGGTGGCAGTGGATTTGTGGGGCTCTCTAGCACGTTTAGGGCTCCTCCAGTGAAACAGAGATGGCTTAGACGATGATCTGGAGCTCTAGCTAGCTACAAGTGACTTGGAGCACTTCCAGGTTGCTCCTTGGCTCCATGGGGTCCGCAAAACTCGAGGCGTGCACCAAAAATCAAGGAGGCTCGAGGGCTTGCTTCTTGACCGATCTTTGAATTTGTTGCACTGAGGAATGGTGACATGCGAAGGGGTTCCGACGGAGGGTGCCAGAGGAAACCTGATTCACAGACCCACGATGGATCTGGGTTCATTGGATGTGGGAAAAGGCGGATAAGATGAAAGGGGCATCGAGTGGGATGGAAGTCATGCGAGGAGACAGTAAAAAACACTCGAATTTTGCCTGGAGCTCAAGCTCCAGATCAAATTAGGGCTTCATGATTACAACTACACCTAGTGATTAATTGCAAAGTTAAGTGTGGAATTGAAAATATGACATGAGATTTACCTCGAAAGCAAAGAAAACTGGCCTCAACTTGGTCGGAGCCAAGGAGGCATAACCGACCGGTGAGAGTCCGATGGTGGATGGATCTCCTCCTCATGGGCTTCTCATCGTTGCAAATCGCAGTCTTGCTACTTCTGTCACTAGCAACAAGGCTGAAAGGGAGATCTACGGGGATAACAGTCCAAGAATAGGGAACAAACATCAAAAAATGAAGAGGGTGCAATTTTATGGAAGGGAGGATAGCTGACTTCGAGGCATAGTGGCGTGCCAAGGAGGAGGGATTGGTGAACAGATGAGGTCGGCGTGGAGGACGGGCATGGGTGTTGCAGGATGGGCGGAACTCAAGGTATAGGGTGAGCGTGGAGGTTGAGTAAATTGGGGCGAAAATGGGTGTTCACGTGAGTCTGATAGGTTGGTTGGGTGGGGCAGAACAGTTGACCATAGGTCAAGGGTCGCTGCCCCCTGGTTGGTCAAAAAGCTCGTAAATTCAATTAAAGATATAGAATTATTATTGTTAATTTTTAGTTATAAAATAAAAAGTGTTCATGATTTTATGTGGTATTTTATTTTTTATTTTTATTTATTTTTTCAATATCATTTATTATAAGTTACTTTTTCATGTATAATTATAGGTAAATATACATGTATATTGGGTATTTTAATTTTAATTCGTATTGTATAATTTTATTAATATATATAGATATTTTATACATTTTTACTTTATTTAGTTACATATATATGTATTTTCATTATATTTTTGTAAGTTTATTTACAAACCTAGTTTATTATATACATTATTCTTATAGGTATATATATGTATATTTCATCTATGTATAAAGTAATTAATTTATTTTGATGGTTTTTTTAATTTTAATTATGGACACATGTTATAAATACTATTTACAATTTTATAAAAATAAAAGAAAGTGAAAAACATAAAGAATAAATACATTGAATATAATATACATATATATTGCATAATGTGGGCTCAAAACCTAAGCTTTGCATCTTAAATCCAAATTGAATGAAATCACCTTCATTAAATAACTTATTTAATTTTATATATTTAAAGATGTGTGTCATCAATTTTGATACAGTGTGGAGGAGATATAGATTTGCAAACTTTTCTTTACAACTTTTTATTTTGTGTGCCTCGGACATTGTGCATTACTTTCTATGAAATCAAATTTGTATTTTTATCTACAATATTCATGTTGAGGGTTTTATTATTTGAGGTGCAGAAATAATTAAATAAAATGGGTCCCAACATGTAATTACCAGACAAATTAAATTAGGGTTTGTGTGTGATTTTCTATGTATTTCTGTATAGTTCTTTGCCATGTCTCCTCCTACTTTATTCTTGTCGACCAAGTCATCACGATGACTAGGCTCGAGGTCTAGGTTCACTCAGTGTCTTCGACACTTTATTCTTTTTCTTTTATTTCATGTATTATTTTATTTTGGAATTAAATACATAAATTAATATAGTATTGTGTACATTATTTTATGCAATTTATAAATTGTTTATTTTGGCAAATTACTGATATATATATATGTGTGTATTTAGCTAGTGATTTAAGGTCAAAATGAAAGAATAAAGGTGATGAAATGAGGATTTAGCATTAATACTTATTCTTAGAAATTTAATCTTTTAACTTCTGAAATCGTGAGCTATAATCTAACTTGAATTAAAATCCAAAATTTCAAATTATTAGATTTTTAGCACAGTAATTTGCATGCAACTTCTTAAATTGTAATCATTTAACTTGTGAGATCATGAGCTTAAGAATTGGTCTGCAATTAGATTTTTTATTTTTCAAATCAATAGATTTTTTAGCAGTGGTATCTCTAGATGCAAAACTCCAAGATTTTAAACTTCAAGTTCTAAAGTTCTAAGATCAATAGCTTAAAAACTTATACTTGAATTAGCTTTTATATTCCAAATCAATGAATATTGAACAACAACAGATCACATGTAAAATTCCCAAAATTCCAACTTTTAAAATATAAAATCATGAGCTTAAGATTTGGTCTGAAATAGAAACTAATTTTACAATTCAATAACCTTTGAGCAGCAACAATCTCATGCAGAAACCCTCAAATCTTTCCTCAATTTATTAATGAACTCCCATCAGTGGAATTGAGACGAAATGCCCCTGATTTCTCAAATGAAAATGACAATTTAAGTAGCATAATTATGCATGAATCATACATAAAACCCCCTCGATTTATTAGTTAATCCCAGTAGTAGAATTTAGATAAAATATCCCCGATTTCTCAAATAAAGTGACAATTTCAGTAGCAGAATCATGTATGAACATCTCGAAATCGTCCTCAATTTATTAGTGAATTCTCAACAGTAGAATTAAGATGAAATATCCCTAGGTTCTCAAATGAAAGTGACAATTTCAGTAGTAGAATCATGCATGAATAATCCCTCAGAACTCCTCAATTTATCAGTGAATCCCAGCAGCAAATTCCAGATGAAATACCTCCGATTTCTCAAATAAAACTGACAAATTAAGTAGCAAAATCATGCATGAACATCCCCTGATTTCCCTCAAATTATTAGTGAACTCCCATCAATAGAATTAAAATGGAATACTCTTGGTTTCTCAAATGGAAGTGACAATTTTAGAAGCAGAATCATTCATGGATCATCTAACAAGTTTTCCTCTATTTATTAGTGAATTCCCAACAGTAGAATTAAGATGAAATATCCCTGATTTCTCAAATGAAAGTGACAATTTCAGCAGCAAAATAATGCCTGAATCATCCCCCAATTTTTCCTCGATTTATCAGTGAATCCAAGAAACAAATTTAAGATGAAATACCCGGGAATAATTGAGAGGGAAGAAGAAAATGGAGATATTTCATGTATAACAATGATAGGAGGGATTTAGTTGTACCTAATATCCTCTAAAATGGAGGGATAAGCTACAATAACAGCTGTACCAACTTCAATAGTTGCTGGACCAACAATGACAACAACATCAACAATGGCTGAAAAAGGAGTTGTTACAGCTACAACAACATGCAACTGTAGCTCAAAAGAGGGATTTCGTTGGGTAAAAATAGAGGAGAATGAGTTGAGGAGATGGGGAAGAAAAGAGAAGATTTAGTGATATAAATAAGAGGAAATGGGGTTGTGTGTCAACTTTTGGAGGAAAAAGAGTGGACATGTGTCAAATTTAAAGAATTGAGGTGTAAAATAAAATAAAAAAAATCAGGGAGAAAAACTGTACACTCGGAAATTTTCTTTTGTTTTTCTACATTTATTTCTAACTTATGTGAAATACTAAAGGCATCACGATTATCATCCTGAATCTTCGATTTAAGCGAATAATGGCTTGTTTCGACCATCTTGGAGTGACGATCGAAATGAGTAATATTCATATTTTTCTGATCTAAGATGGATCTAGAAATTGATGAAATACGATCTTCATTTATGATTAAAATGTGCAATTTAAACATGTCAAATGTCCTTTGCTCAACAAACGGTCGATTCCATTGGTTTCAATTTGTCGAAATGAATCTTGTGATGATCTTAGTTTATTTTACGTTTCAGACCGCGCCACAGCTTTTCCGGTGATAGGAATTACGATGCAATCGATTTTTTGATCGATTGTATCCAAACAAATTTGATTTAAGATCTATAGACCGATCCAAGTTTATTTAATATCGATTGAAATCTTTATCAGATCATATGGACCCAAATCAGATCGGATTTGGTTTCGGATTTTGAGTGTGGCAACGGGACCTTCCTAGAGCTTTCATATCCATGGAATCTCTTGAGTCATGGTTCAAAGTTGAGGAAATGGCGGATACTACTACATGAAACGGAGGTTGGATTTTATAGGCAGTGGAGGTAACGATCGAGCCGGATGGCATGTGATGGAGGCATTTGCTCATGTGGAGTGAAGATGATGTAATGGAGGAGGTTACATGAAAGGACGATGACGGGGCAAGGAGTGATGGGTACATAATGACTGGAGGTTTGATGGAGGGACGTCGTTAGGGATTTGGCGGGATCATCGACAAGTTAAAGGGGTAGAGGTGATGCAGTACGGAGATGAGTGATCGGAGCCGGTGGAGTCGATGATCGGAGAGGCGAGGGAGATGAGCAAGCGACGGTCGGTTGGAGGAAGAGGATGAAGAGAAAGTGTCATTAGATCAGCTGAGATCCAAAGACATGGAATGGGTCAGGTGTGCGTCGCGTGGGAAGCACGCAGAATGCATGTGTAGGGGCTGGATTGAAGCGAGAGCGATGCCGATCGTTGAATCGAGATTGATCCAACGGTCTGGGAATGGGGTTGCTATAAGACAAAGACCTTTGATCAATCAACAATGAGTTGTGATGAGGCGTCGAGGTGGGCGTATAGGCGCCCACCACGTGGGCGTGGATTGTTGACCAGGTGGTTGATAATGGAGAGAAATAAAAGAAAAATAGAAAATAAAATACGAGAAAAAACCAAATGAAAAAGTGGTCAACGTGAAAGTTGTTAGTCTTAATGGGATCTACAACTTCCTTGAAGGGTCAACAAGCAAATAAAGTAATATATACAAAATGTATTTTTGCATAAGGATTAATTGCTATTTAACACCCCATATCTTTAATGTTTTTGTGTTTTTTTAATTTGTAGTTAGATTCTAATTAGTAGATTAATATATGTATAATATATACCTAATTAATCTATTTTTTATGATTTTTTAAGTCAGGGAAAAAGTGAAATAGAATTAATAAAGATGAAATATGCCAAATTTAAACAAAGTTAACTTTTTTGTTTTCATTTGATTTTATGATTTTTATGGATTTTGTTTTTCTATGTCATGTTAGTTAACAACTCAAAGAAAGCAACGGAAGAACAAATTAGATTAAAAGGTGTGTTTGTACACATAAATTTAAATGGTTTATTTATGGATAGATTTTAGCCCTTATTTCTTACACTACTAGTAAAGTTAATTAGTCTATTCATGGGATTTGATTAGTGAATTAGAAAAGGAATTTCGTTAAGATATCCAATCAGAGTAGATGAATCATGGATTCATCATCTTCCACTAGTCATGGTGCATCGTTTTTGTGCAGTTTACTTTACCTTGCATACATCATTTGTTTTTTAGAGTTATTGTAGAGATATGTACTATTAAGAGTGTGTTGTTGTAGAATTATCTATTTGTTAATGGCGTAACCTCTTGTCAGACATGGATACGATATTTATATTATCAATGGGAATAAACGATGCCTTTGATTTCACATTGTCTTTCTCCTACAACTGAATATATTTTAAATGTCGCTGTGATGTACTTAAGATGAGTTCGTTGAGCATATAGAACATAGGTGTGTTTAAGGAGCGAGTATGGTGTCCCATCCCATCGTCCCGCCAATTGACAATCGACACAAGGAAGTCTTTACGGCCCGTTTGTTATGTTGGAATAGAGGTGGGAATGGAATCGTCATTCCTCTGTCGATTCCATTCCCGTGTTTGTTAGATCATAATAAGGCATGAATAGCGATTACAATGGAAATCAGATTCCCTCATATATGGGAATTGCCATTCCTAGGTACCCCCTAGGAATTGAGATTCCATTCCTTACAAATGCTAATAATGTACTCTTCTTCAATATTTTTTAGTTGTTATATTCTTGTTATAAATATATGGTTAGCGACATGGATATGCATTTTTCTTTTTTATATATTGTTTTGGATACCGACATGAATATGATTTTTTGGACATGGATATATGGACACTGACATGATATATATATATATATGTAAAAAATCGGATAAGTTACAAATATATGCATATATGGATACCTACATGGATATGGGATTTTATTGTGGATACAGATATAGATACGATTCAATTCTTTTGGATATGGATACAAATATGGTTACATGATATTCCAGCAGATTCGATTACATATATATATATAATATCTATTATATGGATAAAATATATCAGATATGATTTGTTTTGCGGATATGGATAGGAACATGGATGTGCTTTTTTCTAGATATGGATATAGACATGAATATATATTTTTTCTAATATGGATATGGATGCAATTTTTAATTTTTTCTAAGACATGCATATTGATTATATTCTACGGATATATATATGGACATGGATATGGGTTATAATTTTTTGCAGATAGAAATATGGACATGGATGTGGATTTTTTGATGGAAACGAATATGGACATGAAATTGGATTTTTATTTTTTTGTAGCTATAGATATGGATACCGATACAGATACCATTTCTATTTTTTTAGGATATGGATACAGGTTACATTTTAGTGGATAGGTATATAGATATAGATATGTGTTTTTATTTTTTTGCGAATACAGATATCCATAATATTTTCATTGTTTAGGATACGGATACAGATATGGTAATAAACTATTCTAGCAGATACATATATGGATATATCAAATATATCAATTGCATGGTGATTTCTATTTTATTTTGTCCATTGTTTTCTTATATGAAATATATCAATTATATGAAAAAAATAAATAGGAAGATACCGATTATTTTTTCTATTTAACAAAATATATCAAAGAAGTGTTATTTTCTTTATATTCTTTTCCCTTTCCAAACATAAGAAAGTAACGTGTCGCATAAGAAATGTTTCAATTTCTAATATGCACCAAACAGTGGAATGGGAAAACACATTCCTTTCCATTCCATTGTCAATTCTATTCTTGTCTTAATTCCATTCCATTGTAATTCCTTTCCAACCAACCAAACAGGCCGTTAAGGATCACCAATGGATTATCTTAAGATTGAGTATTAAGAACTCAAAGACCAAACTTCCGAAAAGTGGATAAACCTGATTACAACGTGGATTAATCAAACTTTCTCCAGATAAGTCGAGAACTAGATGTCAACTATAATATGTTTTCATTTCAAAAATTTCAACAGTATTTTGAAAGGTCAGATAAACAAACATAAAAATGGCACAAGGCAACAATAGAAGGCAATGAGTCCCATGATTTTAAAAAACTTTAATATAGCAATTGGAAATTTTGACAGCATACCTTGTCAATGTGAAGAAGTAGAAATTGATTAAGATTATTATTTTTTGATAATGTTATATATAAAAATATGAGTTTGATAAATATTTAGAGAACGATATCCACTAATTTTATTGTCTAATTATTTTAAAGTCGTAAAAGTGTTTTCTATATCATCTCGTCAACTCCAACATTCCAGCTTAGTTTGCAAGATACTTATTTTTATTTACAAGGTTCGTAATTCAATTCCTGTCAGTACCACACCGAGAGAAGAATTATTGATAGATTGCAGGTGCACTTGAAATGAGCTCAACTATGCCAATCAAGGATAAGTGCTATTAGTGCGAGGACATGTGTTATGATATTAACGTAAGAAGCTTTAATCGAATCACATCTAGGGATGAAAACGGTTGTCATGATACAATTTATTTTTCATTACTACTTTTTACAATCATTGTGAACTTTGATAAAAATTCAATTCGTATTCGTATGCAGTTTTTATTCGATCTGTATCCGGATTCTATATTTATTTGATCGATATTTGGATTTCAATCTTTATTCGATTCATATTGGATTAGCTTTTCTTCGATCCGTATTCGGATTCGATAAATATCCGAATCGGATTCGGATCCGTATTTTCAAAGATATGATTTCCTTAATGCATATCCGAATCATATCCGTATCCGTATTCGTATTCGATAAAGATGAAGCGAATATAGATATGGAAATAGGCATATCCGACCCGTATCCGATCCGTTTTCATCTCTAACCACATCCCCGTCCAACAATCATGTTTCCTGCATCTAGATAGACCATGCATTCCCCACCTTCGAATGGATGCTGCTATTCTCTAATATCCGATAGATTACTATGTCTCTGTTTGTTCACGAATTTGCCCGGGTTATATTTTTGTCAATATCTTTACACATTGTCAGCTTATATTAAACAACTCTCATAGTTAAAAATCAATCATTGATCAATCTTTTATCCAAACTCTCATAAAATCATACTCTATAGAGTCGTTTAGGAAACAAGCACACTATCCAAACATCGAAGCAAATAAGCCTTACTCAGTTTTCCTTTTAATCTATCCAAGAAATTCGCCATTTCTTTTGTTTTTCTCTACCTGTACATCTGCCACCACCCTCATCCATATTCTTCAGAGAGGCGCCAGGTTTGAGAAAGAACCGTCAAAATACAGTGATTTTTTTGTAATAGGTTCGATCCAACCAAGGAGCTGATCATTTGCAAGGTTGACAGTGTTCTTCCAAATTCGTCTCTCCACGTTCTTGGTGTCTCTCCCACTCTCCCGTGGTGTCTCTCCCACTCTCCCGCCCTCTTCCCGGGCTTACTAATCACACCCTCCACGCGGAGGAGGAGGGATCTTTTTGCAATGTTTGGGTTCTCATATGGGCAGATTTTCCTCCTGATCGGAGCCACGGCCGCCCTCATCGGTACCCACTTCCCCAAACCCCTTTAACTATCTCACCCGCAGAGAAAAATTTGATCTTGCTATGCTATTCTTGTTGTTTGTTCATCTAATCGCACCCTGCTCTTAGAGCGAGTCCTTCCTGTTTGTGGGTCCTCTCTGGAATCAAGGGTCGATTCTTGAATCCAGTTCAACCTCAAAAAGAGGAGATTTTGAGACTCCTTTCAGCGCGATTGGTCTTCTGGTGTGAATTTATTCCCCACATGACTTGTTTGCTAGCCCATATCGAGGAAGCAACCTTATGTTTTACAATGTAAACGCTTTCATGTCCGATGTTCCTTTCTGGAATGTTGGTGTTCACATAAACCGATTTATGTTGTAACTGGAGGTGTGTTTGTGGCATATGGAAGGTGGCGATCTTTTGCCGCTGACGTGCTGTTAGCCGTTTTGGAAGAGTCAACGATGGGAACCATTAAGTGTTTGTACGTGAATTAATACATCACCAGGCTCCTTTGCATATCAAGGGAGTAACCTTATAGTTTTTCGTTAAAATGCCTTCCCATTTGCGGATCTACTCCAAGTTTCGTTGCGTGTATCTAATTGTTGCTGTGATTGGAGGTGCACTTGTGACACAGGAAAAAGCCGCCATCGTTTGCCACTGTTTATGCTGCTGGTCATCTTAAATGATTAGACACTGGGACTCTTTAGGGGTTTTGATGTGAATTATTCTAACACATAATTACTTTGCTGATCCATATCGAGGAAGTAGCCTTTAGTTTTCGCAGTTAAAATGTTTTCCTGTTTGCAGGATCTGTCTAGAACATCAGCGATTGTATATCATTTACATTGCTATCGGAACCTGCTCGTGAGACAGGAAAAAGCTGCAATCTCTTGCCGCATCCATCCATGCTGTCAGATATCTTGAATGTGTAGTTTTTGGGTTTCTTCAATGTAAATTTGCTCACTACCAAACTTGTCTGCTGAAGAGAGGAAGTGGTTTTATTGTTTGTGAATAGCATGTCTTCCTATCTGATGGTTCTCTCTGAATGTCGGTGCTTCATTGTTTATAGCATGGGAAAATGCTTGAGGTCTTCTGCGATCTTCATGCTGTTAGCTTTCTTGAAGAATAGACTTTGGTAGTCTATCTACTATAGTATTTGATAATCTGTTTGCTACCCGACTCTTATCCAGATTGAAGAAATCTCCTTATTATCTGTAGTTAAATTGGCTGTGAGATCCAACTGTAGTTGCTACTAGCTAACTGAGAAACATGCATTTTTTGGCGTTGTAATGTCCCTTGATCTGTCAAACTTACATCCTGTATTGAATGGTGATGCTTGCTTTCATCATTCAACTTCCAGCTCTGCCTGACCTGTGGCTGTTCTACCTTCTAAGATTAAGAAAATGATGTTCTTTGGTGTATTTGCATGGCTCAGGGCCTAAAGATCTTCCAAAGATAGCTAGAAATGCTGGGAGGCTAGCTGGGAGGGCGATTGGATATGTTCAGATGGTGCGTGGCCAATTCGATACGGTTCTTCAGCAGTCTCAAGCTAGCCAGGTCTTTATCTCTACTCATCACTATTTTTTCAAGGTCATTTTTTATACACATTAAAATTTCTACTTTGCTCACGATGGTACTACCAAAATATATGATCAATCTTCTTAATAATTTTGTTGCATCTCTGTATAGTATACCTTGTGCATGGGATGAATTCAGTTTGTGCAGGAGTGAGTGGATCCATTTCTCAAACCAGGAGAAACTACGAAGTTCTTTTGCTAGGAGTCTCTTCTCGCGAGGGGTTTGCTGCACGTAATATTAAGTTTTGATCGGTGAGTTCCATGGAAGTTATGTCATGAATCCGATCTTAAGGATCACATTCTGTCCGGCACCGCTTCACAGTTTCATTTAGAAGTAAAAAGGGGGCTATCAAATATCAGTTGCGCCTCTACATAAAGCTGATTACGCAATAGTGTTACTTTTATATTTATATAATGTAGGGGCGGACACCACCACGGGCGGTTCCTCCTTTTTTTGGCAAAAAATGGATTCTAATTTGATACTAGTAAAATATTACCCACACTTAGCCATGTACACGGAGTCTAGTTATATATAATTGCTAGGAAACATTTATAAAGTGTTACATATTTTTGAAGAGGGTAATATATCTTGTTTGTTAAGAAATCATTAATATTTGCGATCTATACCACAACAAAATTGACCGCAGACAACATATAATTTGATATTTATTGATATATCTTTGATGATAAATACATAGGAGATACTACTCGTTGCAAAGTTATATTTTATTCTTGCATTTCACAACGAGTGCCATGTTCATGGCTAAAATTTCATGTAGCACTGATTATATCTTGACTTTTTCATTAACAATTTGCGCCAGTCTCTGACATTGAAGCATATTTACAAAAGAAGGCCTCGAGGATGGGGGGGGGGGCGAGCAAGAGGGATATCATGGGAAAGGGTGTACTTGAGGGTATGATGAAGAGGGAGTTTAGGAGTGTGTGATAGAAGAAGGCTTTGCTAAGAGGGGCTAGTGCATCGAGGGTACCATAAATGAGGGGTTTGGAGGGGAGGAGGTTTGAATAATGGTGAGGCATCAGGCATGGCGTAAGTCTGAAACCCGATTGTCTTCTGTTTTCGTTGTGGTTGGTCAGGTCAGCACACTGCCAACTGCTTGGATGCAACTCATCTTTTTCGTTGTGGGACCGACTGACCAAGAATCATTCTAGATTCGAGTACTCGATAAGGAAGTACTAGCGTCGTCATGAATTACCAAGGGTGGTAGAGGAAATAATTGCGAAGAAGACCCTGACAAATGTGAAGTAGGGGAATTCCAAGCGCATGGCTAATCTTCTTGGTAAACCTTTGCAAAGGTTTTAGATGGTCGATTGGAAAGGCAAATGTACCAGTGCCTAAGTTAAGTATGCTTATTGGAATAACTACAATTGATACAACCACTGACATCTTAGAGATAAAGAGGAATGTTCCGCTTTGACGGGCACGTTGTCCGGGTGGGGGATATGCTGTGTGTCGATTATCCCTCAAAGACAAAGGAACACTGAATTGCTGACGATCAGGGGCTTCATTGGAGGCCACCGAGATTCTCAGATGGGCCAACTTACGGGAGGCGACACAATGGTGTTTGTGATGAGGTGTTCCTTTCTTAACCATAAATATGTTTTCTCTCATGCCACGATTGACTTGGTGAGGTCGAGGAGATTTTTTGAATGGGTTGAGGTCGAGGAGATTCTTTTGAATGGGTTGACGTCAGCCTTGGACTCGAATGTAATAGTGGTAAAGGTTGCTGAGTGATAGAAACCATGTACATTTGGCTTCCATATACAAGTGGGGTTATCGGTCTTTGATCTAGAGGTCACTTACGCCTCTACTAGCTTCGAATTCGACTCAAATCAAGGACTGCCTCTGGCACTGGAGAAGACACCAAGCTTCATGTTCATCGGTAGCAGGTTCACGAAAAAAGTATCGAAAATAGTTGTTGTATCCACATCTTTGATGGTGGATCCAAGATTTTCATGAAACAAGTTTTTATAAGTTTGAATGAGAGGGCTTTCATCGTTTCCAGGGCATCGTGGATGCGAGACCCCATATTTTCTTCCTAAACTTCAGAATATTTTGACATCTAAAAAAATGACGACACCATTTCGTAGAGCTCGTCGAGACCTTTCCAACGAGCTCAAGAACATCGAATTCTGAGCCTCCTAGCTCAAGATATTGATGTTTTAAGTTGAATGATTGAAACCCATATACGAACTCGGACCAGATCTGAATTTGGATCCGAATTCACCTCTTCTTCTATAAATATGAGATGATAGGTTGCCCTCTAAAAAAACCTAGCCGCCACCATCTTTCTCCCTCATTGGACCACCACCACCTTGGCTGGATTAGTCGTCGGAGGGCTGCCGTCGATGTCAGAGAAGGTGCTCTGATCGAAGATCCACGACCACCATCGCATCGAGGAGCTTGGGATCACCGTTGTACGCACGTTCGCATTGCGATCGGGTGACGAAAACATCGTTTCCACGCGAGAGAACGCCCTCAAAGGTAACAAGTTAATTCCTCCTTGCTGTTGGTTTCGCACGATTTTGGATCATATGTTTGGAATATTTTTAGAATCTTAGGTATCTTTATTGTAACGATATTCCTTTCCCTTCCACAGTTGGTTTCACATGACTTGTGTCATTCTTATACGTATATGATTGAATCCTTATAGATCTGTCAAATGTTCATAGGATGTGAATATTCTTGTGTCCAATCTTGTTTAGTGTGGTATGCATTGAAAGAGAAGTAGTGACTAAACCTTGTTTTTCCCTTACTTGAATACTTCAAATCATATTAGCATTAACAAAATACGATACAATCTTCTTTAAGAATATTACTCGCATCTGCAACACAGTGATTGGTTTACTTTTCTCAGTGCTAATGGAATTAGATTGCGATAAATTACCATTGTAAAGTCGACAGAAATTGCCATAGAATATCTTCGGAATGGAATCAATGTCAAAAATTGCATATATACATTACATGGATTTTTTTATATGATGCCATAAATCCAAGCGAACTTATGGTTGGCCTTTTTTTGGCCGTTACTCTAATATCCCATTTTGATTGCAAGTAATGGTATAAAAGGTGTAAACGGTGCACTGATTGAAACTTGTGATTAATAATTAAATGTCTATGCATACAATTTCCGTGGGTCGACGTCTCTCCATATTTAATGTAATTAGATTATGGATACCTGGTTCTTTTTCTCTCAATGGTACAATATGCGTAGATCGTTAGACAAATCGTAGAGGAAATTGGAGTGACACATCTTGATCGGGCGCCAATAGTTCTATTTTTTTAAAGGCTACGGAATATTTGTTTGGAACACCATTGAATGATATACTTGTAAAATGTAGTTGACATAGGGTACATTTTCTTATATTGCCAACAGACATTCCTATTAATTACATGAAGGTGATTTTATTGCCAAGGGAAACTAGAGTTCCGTTGAGGAAGCAAACAGTGGTCAAGTGTAGAATTTGGTATGATTTTAGTGTCACTGAATGGGACAGCTGGGACAAGTTATCAAATGTCAAGAAATTAGAGATACCCTTACGTTTTGCTTAAGTCAAAAGAAAATAATAATGATGGTTCACATTTGCTAGTAATCGGTGATATAAACTAAGCATGTGGTGATAATGAGAATTCGAGCAGTCCCCTTGTGACCACATATGATGATTATAAAACTTTAGATCTCCTATATATGTCATCACATAAATTATATACACATTGATTGGGTAGATAGAGTTAGATGCCTCAAGGGATTGGGCATGCACCCTTGGGCTCCGGGTAGTTGCCATGAAGATCGTGACCCCAACAGATGAGTTGAGTGGCGCGTTGCACCTAGCAGTTCGGTCCCATCCGGAGTCGCTCGACGGAGTAGGCAGGTGGTGTGATTGGCATTCTTGGTTTCACACTTATACATGATATTATGTCTTGGAGTAGAATTAGGTGTGGTAACATCAAATTCTATTTCGAGTAATATTATTGTGAGAGGTGTTCCAGGATGTGTGTTGAAGTTGGATGAATTGTGGTTATGATATTTTCCTGTTCTAGTTGAACAGAGGTCCTTGAAGTTTTACTCAAGATGACAAACAAGTTCCCGCGTAGCGGATGTCTGCAAGTCGTGTACTTTCGTGTGCTAAATTAATATGAGAAATGATTCACGGTTGGATATCGTAATTTCAATTGTATACTGTTGTAAACTCTAATCAACGGGTAGAAATATCTAGATCATTGTAGTAGTACTCAAATGATTATTAAATTAATAAAAAATCAGTTTCCAAGTGATCCAATGAAAACTAGAATAATTTGGTGTTTCTTAGTTTCTACAATATATGCATATGCCACTAGATAGAGTTGAATACACATGCATTGCTTACCCCCACATTAGTTATTATAGTGTTTGTCTCGTTACTGGACAATTGCTAATCAAGTTACCTCTTGTGAACCCAAAATGTGCAATTGAGCAACAATCGCAACAGTAATGATTTTTGAGGAGATCAGTCTTCTTACGTCATACTTGCATCAAACAGGGTGCGTTTTATTTTTAGTAATTTTATTTGCTTCTGCCTTAGTTTCCGTTCTATTTGAAAGACAATGTAATGAGAAAATTTGAGTTCTCTAGACATACCTTGTATCTCATCTTGGGGACATAGGCTTGATTAAATATTATGAATGTTGTAGTTACATTTCATTTTATATCATTCTGTTATATATATTTTAAATATTAATCAAATTTGCATTAGTCGGTTTGCTGAGTGTCAGAGATCATGAACATAATTGGACAGTAGGTTCGACGCTCCCGTCCCGTTTGTTTCAGTAGACGGAGGGGCGGGACGTCACAGATGGTATCAGAGCTCGATACTATATTCCTTCTTTTGTATGTTAGATTACCAATGGGATTTGAAACATAATAATTGTGACAAAGTATTCTAACTTTGGCATTAGTTTAAGGATAATAAATTAAGTCTTGTTTAAAATGTCCACCGTCTCTATAAGTATGACAAGAAATTTCTAATTTAATGATTCTCACATGGAATCATGCTGCCTCGTATTGATCCTGACGTTGCCAACAACTGACTTTACTAGTACATGTTGTGCAGAGTATACAACAATGCAGGAGATATTGGAGTAGAGGCTCCTTCGGCTGGGCGACTCCTCTTATCAGCCCTCTTAGTAGGAAAATGACAATGTTCATCCTCCGATGTCTCTGGACCCGAAAAGATCGGAGGACCTAGAGGCATTGCAAAAACATCATACAACATACAACCTATGCGACATATCAGAGGTCTAAGGTGCTCCAATTCTTTGATACGAGCACACCAGATGAGGTTGAGCTGTGGATGGATTACGTATCCAAAGTATTGAGGATGGTCCATGCACTTGAAGAGTCTTTCCTTTCATTTGTTGAGTTTTCAGTAGCAAGCTACGATGCATGCTGGTGGTATGCCACCTAGAAACATCTAGAAGAACCCATTACGTGGGACACTTTTCTTGACGAGTTTCGCAACCAGTTCTGCCCTGATAATTGAGTAGAAGATCAGAGGAGGTTGTTTGCTGAGTTGAAGCATGGGTCAGTGACGGTCCAAGAATACCTTTTTCGCTACATTGAATTCTCCCGCCACTCACCAACGACTATTGTTTTCCCTAAGAAGAATTTAGAGAAGTTCATCCGTGGTTTGCATGATGATGTGCAATACCGGTTGTCCACATTAGATTTCACTTCCATTAACGAGGTAGCTGCTAAAGCTACCAAGATGGAAGCAACTCAGAGTCGCACTTCAGGGAGGCCAATCACAGTTCCAACCACATCAGTCGGGGAGATCCACTCGTCGAGTTTTTCATAGATCTCGTAGAAAGTGTCATTTCCACCCAGTGGTGACAACTCCCACAGTTAGCAGATTTGCCCCAATACCTGCTTTAGGGCATGGCACGGCGAGTCGTGGTACTACTTCTTTCTGCTCTCTTACACACTCCTGAGCTGCAAGTCAGGAGGTGCTATCCTTGCCTCCGGAGGTTCCTTTTCTCAGCCAGGAGATCGCTGGTGTTTTCATGTCAGCAACCAGGTCATTTCAAGGTCAAGTGTATTTTACTTGCCAGCAACCCAAGCGGTCCTCAACCAAGTGTTCGATCGACTATCTTATCTGGGCGTTCGCATGAATCAACTTCCCATCATGGAGGTTGAGGTTTTCAACGTCCTCCATTACGACCAACCTTCAGCGTTGCAGGTTCTAGTGCTTCACCGCAGCTTCGGGGACAGTTGAATGCAATCACACATGAGGAAGCCCAAGTCTCAGGAGCCGTAGTACGAGGTATGACTTCAGTGCATAGTATTTCCTTACATGTCTTATTTGATTTGGAGCCATACACTCTAGTCTAACACATCGGTTAGTATCCAAATTAGGCAAAGCATCAGTGCGTGTTTCATCCCCTTACTACATCAAGGGTCCTAAGGGCCAACTATTCATAATATGACATACAAATATACAATTGAGAATGTAGCGGTGCAGATCAGCTGGCACTTGATGCCCACATTGTTAGGAAATAGGAAGCGGAAGAGGAATATGAAATAAAGATAAACATGGAAGAGCACAAAAGATTTTTTACGTGGAACCCTACTCCCTAAGGAGCGGGATGAAACCACGGGAGAAGCCCTCAAAGGGATATATGCTTCATTGCTTTTTCTCAACTGATACAGGAGGTCTGGGCTCTATATATAGCCTCCACACAGAGCCTCCAAGTCCCACCACTGGACAATGTGGGACTAAACAAACCCTCCTACAACACAATAGGCACACATAACAAATACTCCAACACTCCCCCTCAAGCTGGAGCATGCAATGCTCATCTTGGACAAACAGAAAGAAACTCAACCCACGCTACAGGACACTACGGACAATATCAACCCAACGCACACAACTGCTGCTGTCGAGGACGTTGCTTCTCATGCCGTGCATGTGAGGAGGACGAACGGGCTGGAGTGTGAGTCTGCTGAATCTCCTCGTTGGAGAGCATGTGCTCTGAACTGCGCCTGTTAGAGTCACTGCAACTGAAATGAGTCTCCTCGTCGGAGTACTCTGGCCCGCTACAACACGTGGACAACTGCTCCATCTTTGAAAATGGCCTAACTGAAAAGGCCGTGGAAGTGCAATCCTCGTCGGAGTCCACGGTCGCTGGAGAATGGAGTCTGAAAGAAGTCTCCTCGTCAGAGATCTGGGTCTCTCCCATCTGGTACATAGAATGGTACACTGCTCTGGAGTACCTATGATACCACATGAAAACGCTTGCCAACATGGCATAGGGAATGGTCCTCTACTCTGGAGTCCCTATGGCTCACATGAAAACTCTGGCCGAAACAACAAGAAAAAATGGGGACAACTACAAAAGATGGCAAACATATGCTTATCTGAAAAGACTGCATACTCGTGCGTGTCTGAAATTGGAGTTTCTCTGTGGAGAACTCGAAAAACGGGCCACTCAAACATGGAGTGCCTCGAACTTGGACTCTGACTAATCCGAATGTCGAGTCTGAAATAATCTGAACTGTCTCTATAGAGTCTGGAATCTGAATGGCCTGAAGAATCTCGATCTGGATCGGGAGAACTTGGAAAACCTGACAATCTGAATCTGGAACAAGACCCGTGACTCTACACAATACTCCCCCTTTCTCCCATACTTGTCGGAAAACATGGACGTCGACCAAGTTGGGAGAAGACAAAGAAATAGGGGAAAACAACATGAACACTCACAATCATTTCTTGCGGCTTTTCAAAATTTTTAAGCTGTCACATTTTTTTGAAACATTTTTTTAATAAGCCGTTCCGTCATTTTTTTACGGCTTTTCATCATCATTTTTTTTGAAATGCGTATGGCTTTTCTTTTGTACGTGTTTTTTTTCCAGAATTTCTTTCTTTCTTTTTTTAACCAGGCCTCACTCTCCTCTTTTTTTCTTCTTTCTTTTTTTTTTTAAATCAGGCGCACATCGGACCCAATTGGGCCACCCCCCTTTTTTTCGAATAAACGGACTGCTCCCCCCTCCTTTTTTTAATAAACGAAGGGGCATCGGGCCTTTGTTTCCTGTGGGCCATTCGAGTTCACAAAACCGTGCGCCCTTCAGATGGAGGCGCTGGATATAGATGGAGCTCGGGCGGAGGTGGCTGCGCCGCTCGGAGGCCTGCAACGCTTCCGCTGCGTCTGGAGTTGTTGATGTCGAGCGCCGCCTAGGGCTGTGAGGCGAAGTCGGGAAATGCGAGGGAAGCAGCTGCGCAGGCGACCTCAAGCTTGGTGAGCCATCTGGCGATGATGAGCCCATGGAGATCAGGGATGGAGATTTGTTGCCAGGAACGCCTGGAGGGAGGAGCGGAGTGCACCGCTCGATGCGGCTGGAGGATGAGGCGCCGTTCGTCGCCTGGGCGGAGGTATGGCGAGGCATCTCTAGAGGAGGCCCGATGGAGGAATGTCGCCTTCGACCTGGGACTGGAGCAGCCAACATCTAATGCTCGAATGATCGCCGAAACTCTATTCGCGACGAAGGAGAAGCGGAGAGAAGCTAGTGGCAGCGCCGCTGTGCGTGCCTGGGGGTGCCGCTTGGCGACCTGGGACTTTGTCGAAGGAGTGGGCTTCCGTCAGGAGTGGAAGAGACCCAGGTTGATCGTGAAAGGGACATTGTTGAAGTAGGAAGGCGCCACCTGCGACTTGGGATGTCGCCGCGAGACAACCACTGTGAACCCCTCAGGATCCGGGTACCCGTTTACGCTTCTTTCGCGGCATTCCATTCTCATAAGATCACATAAGTTACAAAAAACAGGGAAAATTTTTCGCGCGATTATGACATTCATTTCCAACACATAACCACAAAGTAAAAGAGACAAATGGCACCAAAATTTCTTTTCATTAATTTCCATATCAATTTACAACATGTACAAGGATCTTCCAGTTTACATCATATATCCCAAAATGTAGTACATAAGAGAAAAGAAGGGAAGCATTTACATCATTATCTAAACAAAAAGCTGAGACAAAGTAAATCATACCGTCTAGTGTATACTCTATCTCCAGGAAGCATGTATAGCTACTGAGCTGCTACTAAACTGCAGGCTGTTTGCCTGCCAAACACGTTAGGAAAGAAGAGGCGTCAACAATTGCTGGTACCTCCCAAAAACTTATAAAAATAAATAGACATTTAATATGTGCAAAAGCAAGCAAGTAGAAAGGTGGAATAAGTAAAGTTTACATCTACTTGCGTAAGTAAAAAGGTTTTCAGGCTATTTGTAAACGTCTCAGACGATTGTCCCATAACCAAACATTTCCCACATATGACATATTTATATAGTAGTTGAGTATTCATGAGTGTATGAGTGTAAGCATATATATCATTTTCTTCAGAGATCACGTTGGTAAGTGATAATGGAAAAGTTGAGATTGGAAAGATCTCTTAATTTACTTAAATTCTTAGATCTAGAGAATAGTCATTTCCTACTAATCCCAACTTTTGATCGTAACTTCTCCAATTCTTAACTTCAATTGTTTCAGATATAACTCCAGATGATGTAGATATAGATATGGATGATCTAGATATAGAATCGCCAAGTCTGTTGGCGAAGTAAACTCAAGCGGTGAAGAAGCCTACAAATGGCTCTTCCGTCTCGCCCTCTAGTTGGATGGACGGTCCAATAGAGGGATAGGTCTACTCCCAAACTACGCCACTGAGACCGGTGAGAGAGACTTCCCGGAAAAGTCGCTCTTAGAAAACAACCCGACTAGTACGGGCAACCGAGCTCGTACGTAAAACTGAAAAACCGAGGATCCCCCGCTTGGGTATCCTAAAACAAAGGGTCAGCGGAACCGGTCTAAAGTCGGGATCCCAACGAGGCGTAAAAACACTGCGAGCTCGCATAAAAACCGTGTAAGAGACTGGAATCCTAGACCCGCACACTTGGCGGCCGCTGCCCTAACTGAGCTTCCTATCTTCCGCCCAGTTGAGAGTCACCGCGCTCTCGCACGATCAGTTGTAAAGACCACCATGACCGGCGCTATAAAATTTTTAATTATTATTGATTTACCAATCATCTTTACTTTCTCGAACACCTAACTCTTTCTCAATCTTTGTTTGCAGTTGTCTGTACAGATATAGTTCTTTTTGTCAATAGGGTTCTATAGTTAGTAGTGTACCTAGAGAATTAATTCATAGAGATGATATACTAGTAGAATCCTTGACCTAGCTATATATTTTAAAGAAACAAAATCAAATGGCCTAATCTTATTTCCAGTTCCATAGAAGAATTTTCAAATTAGGAAGAAGTATTACATCTAAATCCAAGACGATGATTTCAATATTCCTATTGGAAGTAGGTTTGCTTCTCTTCTACTTTTCATTAATTTGAACCAATATATATTGCCTATCATGGGACTCGATTTTTTTAGAGTTTGTATAGTTGCACTCGGTCAAACCATTGCAAGATTATAAGCTCATAGATCTTTAAGTGTATTGATTGATGGAGGCTCTACAAAAGTTTCCCGAAATACAATATCATGAACTAAAGCTATTAGAAACTATTATTATCGGGATATCATACAAATTGTCTGTTTAATTTTTTCATTCCTATTTCTGATGACAATGCCAGAACCTCTCATGTAGGAAATAACGTCATGTTGGAATTTTCAGAACCCATGGAATTATGTGCATATTCTATATCCCAAACAAGTAGTGTCAACTCAAGTGATCTGGGCTATTATAAATAAATGATATATAATGTCATGATCAATAAACATCTAGATGTAGTCATTGTAATGGTCACATAATGAAACACAAAAGGAAAAATGTGCAGATGTTATCTTAATCCATTTTTTTAATATATGTTCAGCCTCAACTTTCAAGGTAGAGATATACCTTATATATCAAAAAGATATGGATCAAAACAAGGGAATAAAAAAATAATTTCCAATTAATCATACCAAACAGAATAATTCACGAAAAACATGATTATTTCGACCTGCATCGAAATGCATCAAAATATAGTAACCGATGGAATCTAAATCAAGGTACAGATTGGTGAGATTCCGCATTTAATGTTTTTTTTCCTTCTAAAATCCGTGTGAGTTAAATCTTATGAAAGTTGAATAGAGATTAGGTCACTGAATACCATATTGTTATAGTTTCATTATATTACCATTTCCATTTAGCAAAAGTCTTTCTTTTCCTATGAACTTTTTATTTGATGTAAAAGGATCTAATTCTCTACATTTGATTTTGTATGTCTAATATAGTTACAATTTCTCGTTATGCTCCATCCTGCTTGAAAACTGGAAAGCATTTAGTCTTTCTAAAAATTCAAAGTGTATTAGCCATCTAGACTCCCCTAATTCCATCAATCATTTACCGATAATTTCCCCAATTCCCACAACACAACACACTGGGAAAAGACATCGAAATGATATCAAAATATCTAACAACCACATGCATGGCAGGGAAATGCATGACAGGGAAAAAGGAGGGGAGATTGAACATGTTAGGCAGCAAGGAGGAGGGCTGAGGAATGCACCTTGAATTGTCTCAGATTTGAGGTAGACTAACATGCAGTGGCTGGGATTGAAAGAGTAACAACAGCTCTCATCTGCCCTTGAAATTGCATCGAAATAGGCTCCAACAGTCTTCTCCTAGACGCTGGACAGCAGCTGGATCTGAACCCGAACTCCGGCAGATGCTCTCTCGAGCTTAGAATTGTTTTGGAGATTTTGTTGGGGTGAAGGCTTTCTTCGTAGGTGTTAAAAAGAAGAGGGATGGGTTGTGTTTTATAACAAGAAGGGATTCACGGCAAGATGCCAAGTGGGGTTTAAGTGTTAATGTCACAACTGTTAACAGTAAAGTCTGTACAGCTGTACAGACGATAGAAATTAAATTAAATTTTCTCTCTTTTTTTTAGGATATCAAAATCATCCGTAAACACACCTCGAGCCTCGGATTTTGACGTACGATATCTCAAATTGATCGTCTTAGAATGACGGTCAATATGAGTATAATATTGATATACTTCTGATCGGGTTTTGATGCCCGAAATTTTTGAGATACGATTTTTTTTGTTTAAGATTAAATTTTGTGATTTAAAAATATCAAACGACCTCCGATTGACGAACGATCGATTCCGTTGGTCTTATATCGTCGAATCGGATCTAATGACGGTCTCGATTCGTTTTGCGGTTTCCGAATTTGCGTCACGGCTTTTCACGGCACGCATTACGAAGCGACCGATTTTTGGTCGATTTCGCCCGAACGACTTTTGATTCAAGATCAATTGATCATTTTAGATTGGTTGGCATTGACCAACAACTTTATTGGGTTAATCGGACCCAAATCGGGTCAAGTTCGGGTTTGATTGGAAACCGGATGTTACAAATATAAAAACCTCAAAGAGAGTCTCATCCTCGAGACTCGAGTCAAGGTCCTTAGGTGTCTTGTTTAGATTTCTTATGGTCATAAAAACCTCAAAGGGTTTGGAACCCATAAAAACCTCAAAGAGAATACAAGGCATATATTTTAAAATATATTTATTTACAAAAGCTTGTTTCAATTATTACCTCAGAAAAGCTGAGGGTATCGTGCCCGCATGTTGGCTTCGGTTTCCCACGTCGCCTCTTTGACGCCGTGTCGGTGCCACAAAACCTTGACCAATGAAATCTCTTTGCTGCGAAGCTTCTTCACAGCACGGTCAAGTATCTGAACTGGCTTCTCCTCATAAGTCAGATCCGGCTCTACATCGAGATTCTCGTAACTGATAATGTGTCGAGGGTCGTGGACATACTTCCTCAGGTTGGATACATGGAAGACATCATGAATAGCTGATAGATGTGGAGGAAGGGCTACTCGGTAGGCCACTTTCTCCACTCTCGCAAGAATCTCAAACGGACCCACATATCGTGGTGCGAGCTTGCCACGAACACCAAATCTCTGTACTCCCTTCATGGGAGATACACGGAGAAATACCCAATCTCCCACCTGTAATTTACATGAATGTCATTAGTATGTGATTGAGCTGATTATATATGAGTTATAATTGAATAAGTGAAGAGGAAATAATTAGATTACCTGAAACTCTGTCTCTCCTCCGACGATCCGCATAGCTCTTCTGGCGACTCTGTGCCGTCAGAAGCCTTCGTCTCACAAGATCAACAGCTCTCGCAGTCTCCTCTAAGAGATCTACGGAATATAAAGCATGATCGCCTACCTCACGCCAACTAAGAGGTGTGAGGCATCTCCGCCCGTATAGGACTTCTAATGGTGCCATGCCAATACTGGAGTGATAGCTGTTATTGTACGTGAATTCCACCAAAGGCAAATGGTCCTTCCAGGACCCTTTCCACTCCAAAGTGCATGCGCGAAGTAGATCCTCAAGCGTCTGAATGGTGCGCTCACTCTGCCCGTCTGTCTGCGGATGGTATGCAGAACTCATCTTCAGCTCTGTCTGTAGTGCTGACATGAACTGATGTCAATAATGAGATGTAAATCTCGAATCCCTGTCAGACACCACCTCTCGTGATATACCATGCAGTCTGATGATGTTCTGCACATAGAGCTTGGCCAATCTGGAAGGAGTGTAAGTTGTGTTGACAGGTATAAAATGGGTTGACTTGGTCAACCTATCAACAACGACCCAAATGGAATCATGACCACCCAGTGTCTTCGGCAGGCCTGTGACAAAGTCCATATAAATGCTCTCCCACTTCCACTCGGGAATGGGAAGAGACTGCAGTAATCCTGGTGGTCTCCTGTGCTTAGCCTTAACCATCTGACAGGTCATGCATCTGCTGACATGCTGCGCCACATCGCGCTTCATTCCATCCCACCAGAAATGTCGACGCAGATCACGGTACATTTTCGTACTGCCTGGATGGATAGATAACCGTGAACTGTGTGCCTCATCGAGAATGTCTCTACGAAGCTGCTCGTCATTGGGTACAACGACCCGTCCTGCCTTCCATAAAATAGACTCTGCCACGACAAAATCATCAACTTCGTCCTTGACGGCGCGCATGTATCTATCTCGGATCCAAGGATCGGTCTTCTGGCCCTCTACAATACGATCCCAAAGACTACTGTATCGAGGAGGCACGACGATAGAAATGGATGCACTCTCCTGAGGATGCCAATCGGTCAAAGCTGCAAGCGTATCCCACGTGTATAGCCAGTTCGCCGTACCCTCTGCATGCGCTCTCCTACTAAGTGTATCAGCCACCACGTTTCACTTACCGGAATGGTAAGAGATTGTGCAATCATAATCCTTCAGCAATTCGAGCCATCTGCGCTGTCTCATGTTCAGCTCCTTCTGATCAAAGATGTACTTCAGACTCTTGTGGTCTGTAAAGATCTCGAAATTCACCCCATATAAGTAGTGACGCCAGATCTTCAAGGCGAAGACAACTGCCGCCAACTCCAAGTCATGTGTGAGGTAGTTCCGCTCGTACGGTCTCAACTGCCGTGATGCGTAAGCAATCACCTGTCCTCTCTGCATCAACACTGCTCCTAGACCTTCTCTAGATGCATCTGTATAGACTGCACAGTCCTGAGTGCCTGAAGGAAGAGCAAGAATAGGCGCTGTAGTCAACCTCTCCTTCAGTGTCTGGAAGGCCTGCTCACATGAATCGTCCCAAATGAATGGAACTCCCTTCTGCGTCAATCGTGTCAATGGACGGACGATGCATGAAAATCCGCTGACAAAGCGTCTGTAGTAGCCCGCTAATCCGAGGAAGCTCCGAATCTGAGTAACTGTCTTGGGCTGCTCCCAAGACATAACTGCATCTATCTTCGCAGGATCAACTGCAATGCCTGCTCCAGAAATGATATGCCCGAGAAATGAGACCTGGGATAACCAGAACTCACACTTGCTCAACTTGGCATATAGCTTGTGCTCCCGCAATGTATCCAAAACAATTCGTAGATCATTCGCATGATCCCATTCATTCCGTGAATAGATGAGCACATCATCGATGAACATCACTACAAACTTGTCCAAGTATGGACGGAAAATACGGTTCATCATATCCATGAAAACCGTAGGTGCATTGGTGGGCCCAAACGACATCACCACAAACTCGTAGTGTCCACAGCGTGTCCTGAATGCGGTCTTCGAAATATCAGCCTCTCTAATCCTCAGCTGATGGTATCCTGAGCGAAGATCGATCTTTGAGAAAACCGAAGATCCCTGGAGCTGGTCGAACAAATCATCGATACGTGGCAAAGGATAACGGTTCTTCACCGTTCTCTTGTTCAACTGCCTGTAATCGATGCACAGTCTCATGGATCCATCATTCTTCTTGACAAATAGAACCGGAGCACCCCAAGGTGAAGTGCTCGGTCTCACGAATCCTAAGTCAAGTAACTCCTGCAACTGCACCTTCATCTCCCTCAACTCGGCTGGTGCCATGCGATATGGTGCCATAGAGATCGGTTGTGTATCTGGCAGCAATGTGATCTCGAACTCGATCTCTCTCTCAGGAGGTAATCCTGGTAGCTCATCAGGAAACACGTCAGGGTATTTTGAGACTACTCGGATGTCCTGTGTCATCGGCTCCTGATCATATACCTCCCGAACAAATGCAAGATATGAATCACAACCCTGATCGACAAGTTGTTGGGCTTGCAACATTGAAATGTACTCTATGGTGGAGTCATGTACAATACCCTCAAAAGTAAATTCGGGTAGATCTGGAATCCTGAAGGCAACCGTCTTCCTAAAGCAATCAACAAGTGCATGATGAGCGGATAACCAATCCATGCCCAAAATCAAGTTGAACTCATCAAGCTGCAGAAGTAGACAATCTGCGATCATCTCGTGACCGCCAATCAGTACGGACAAGTGCCTAACTATCAGTGAAATAATGAACAACTGGCCACCTGGCCCTCGGATGTGATATGGGGAAGAGAGAGTCTCTGCGACTCTACCTAAAGAAGCAAGTAGCCTCGAAACAAGAAAAGAATGCGTCGCACCAGAATCAAAGAGAACATGGAAAGGTCGGCCTAAGACTGAGACCATACCTTTCACCACAGTAGCGGCTGATCGTGCCTGCTCCTCAGTAACTGCATGTATCTGCCCCTGCCTGGCTGGTGCGGCACTGGAACCTGCCACACTCTGCGTCTGTCTCTGCTGCGGTCGCCTAAAGTTGGAGCTCCTGCCACGGAAACTCCCTGAACGCTGTGCCTGAGGCTGCGACTGTGAAGGCTGTGGCTGAGGCTCACCAGAAGCCTGTGGGCACTGTGATCGATAATGCCCCCACTCGTGACATCGATAGCATCGGACTAGCCTGGTAGATGGAGTGGCGGTGTCTGTGCTCCGGGCTGGTCCTGCAGGTGGTTTATCTGCTCGCTGCGACCCAGATGGTCGAGCGGACTCTGTGCCACGTCCAGCGAGTGCTCCTCTTAGACATGGAAGGCCGTATCCCGATATATCGTCGATATATCGGCAATATATCGGTATCGATAGGTCACTGATATATCGCCGATATGTCCGATATCGGGTATCGACATGCAAAAAAGGCTAGCCGAATCCCGATATCGGCGATATGGCGTCGATATATCGCCGATATATCGACGATATATCGGTATCGACATGGTACCGATATCGATACCGATATCGATATGTCCTTCCATGCTCCTAGAGTAGTCGATGGAGAAGAGCGAGCACTGCCTGTGAAGGACGAACTTGTAGGTCGGAACCGTCTGTCTGACCTCTGCTGCTGAAACGGTTGACGTATCGGTCCAAAAGATCGCCGCGGTCTAGGTGCTGCTCCAGACGAGCTCCCGAAACGTCTCCTCTAATATCCTCGACTTCTCCACAGCATCGGTAGCCTCGGAGATGGATGTGATGTGTAGTCCTGCCAGCTTCTCCTGTACCTCCTCTCGCATGCCGCCGATGAACTTTTCCAGGTTCTCCTCTGGAAATGCGCCAGCTGCTCGTGTATGTCGTGACAGCTCTGTGTATCAGATGAAATAATCTCTTGCGATCATCTGTCCCTGACGAAGCTCTGCAAAAAGTCGGCGCTGGGACTCCTTCCACTTCGCAGAAAAGAAGTGGCCTCGGAACTTCGTCTCGAAGTCATCCCATGTAGGCTCTCGGCCTAACTCAGATACTACAACATCCCACCGTCTCTCGGCAAAATTCGTCAATGAATACTCCATGAAGGATAGCCACGTGTCTCGTGGCGCGCGAATCATCCTGAGCACCTTCGTCACTCTCTTCAGCCACTGCTCAGCAACATATGGTGTACCGGTGCCCTCGAACAAGGGTATGTTGGCGCGCTGGTAGGATGTAAAAATGGATTGGTGCCTGTGAATAGATGAGTACTCGTGCGCACCCTTGTCTGCTAAGTCCACAGGGTCCTACTCCATGTCAGTCTCCATCCTCCTGAGCTCCATGCTCTGGTATCTTCTCAAGTGGATCATCAGGATGAGGCTGCTCTACCTCAACGGACTGGTACTGGTCCTGCCGTGTTCCATCCTGTGATGGATGGTACGTGAAATCTGACAGGTCCTCAAACCTCATCTCTATATCTGTCTGCCTGTCGGCAATCTCAGTCTGCTGGGCCAATATCTGCTCCTGCTGACCTCGCATGGTAGCCTGCTGCTGCTGGAGGTCGGTGAGGGCAGTCAGTATGCGTGCCAACTGGTCAGCCGTCTCCTGATCGGGTCGGGATGCCATGGCTCTGCATGAGAACCATAATTAGTCATAAACATGCCATAGACAGACACTTATCATAAATGATTTTCTCTTCTTGGGATATAATATGAAAATTAATGAAATTGGTGACATCTGTGGTTATTGAATATGAATGTCATATTTCCCTTCTCGGACTCACGACAAGTCGGAAGACTGTCGCTATCCGAGAACTTAATGCGATCGGAATTGTAATACCGCTGTTGGAAAAGAAAAGAGCCCACCCATGTGTTTAGTACCACATGGGGGAGCGGTCACTGTTGTGTCTGTCCGTGGGGCTATATAAGGAGCCCCACACCCCCTGTACTCATTGAGAACTTCAATAGAAGAAACGCCCAATTCAGGGGCTTCTCCCGTGGTTTTATCCTGCTCCTCTCGGAGTAGGGTTCCACGTTAAATCCCGCTGTTCTTTCTTGTTATTTATCTTTTCCATGTTTACGCTTCCGTATTCTGTTTTTCTACATGGTATCAGAGCGGGTTTGATTCTCGTGGAGTTATTTTCTTTTATCATGTATTCGATATGTATTATTATTTTTTGAAAACTGTTGGAGAAGATTTTGGGTTCTAGGTTTCCAATCTGGATCCCTAATCCCTGTTCAAGTTCTGCCCCTCATCTTCATCTCCAAGCAACATTCTCCGATCTGGAAACCGAGAAGACCTCCTGGTGATTCCAGTGCTCAGCCTTTGGCCTTTGACGCACAGTTCCAATCTCGTAAGGCGATGACCAGACGCAAGGCGAGGTCTCGACACCTCCAATCTCCAGGATCCAGGAGCAGGGGCAGTGCCCCATCACCATGCAAACCACAGGCGACGCAGCCCAAACGCCCTATTCCCCAGATCGTGCGCAAAAGAAAAAAAAGGGAGGGGAGCCGCCCTTTCCCCGAGCTACAGGCGGCGACAGATTCCCTTAGATCTCCTCCAACAGAGGTGGAACCCCGGCGTGGAGAGGCGAGCCCCTTCTCTGGACCACTCCAGAGCCTCATCGGGTGGCGAGTTCAACAACCAAAACCTCCAGGTGTTGCGCTACTCGCAGCACTATCCCTGCGACAAGCGCAACCCTCCTTCCAAGGCCTCCAGCGGTGCAGCCATCCATTGACTTCCCGCGCGCCCAAGCGACACCACCCCCTCCCCGTTTTCATCACAGCACCCATGCGGCGGCCCCATCGACTTTCCGCGCGCGAAGACACCCTGCGCGTGGTTCTCCTCCCTCCATCGCCCACGCCCGCGCGCCCTCCTCGCTCTCTCTCCATCGCGCGGTGCCTCCGAGTCGCATCTTGCCCCCTCGCATGCCGAGCCCTTCAGGCGGCGAGGCCCTCCACGCACGAGTCGCGCACAGGCTGCATATCAGGAAACCCCAAAAGGGGGGCGGCGGTGGCGCGTGAGCAAGTCCCCCGTTGGGGGTGGTATGGTTTTTCCATAGAGGGTTCCTTACCCTAAAGGTTGATTAAAAAAATTGCATATTTTTTGAGCCCAACTGTACGGGCCGAGAGCTGCCTTGAGAAAAAATTGGGATGGGGCGGGAGCTGTGCAATTAAAAAAAAGGAATAGAGAGGGGCCTCATTAAAAGAGAGAGAGAGATGTCTCACTAAAGAAAAAAAACTGAGAGAGGAGTATGCGCTCTTTAGGTCCAACGGACTTGTACTGTTTGCTGTAAGGGCCCAATAAAACTTAAAACAAAAAAGAGGGGGAGAGGGCCCAATTGTACCGTAAGTTTTTTTTAAAAAAAAGAATTTGAAAAGACGCGTACACACACAAAAAAAAGCCGTACGCATATGCTAACAAAAAAATCGAAAAAAAGAAAAAAAAAGTCGCGTACAAGAAAAAAGTCGTACGCATAAAAAAATGTGATTCATGTTTGCTTCTCCCAACTTGTCTATTATTTTCATTATTCTCACAAATTTGGGAGAAAGGGGGAGTAAAAGCCATATGCATCCTACATCATTGACTGACAGACCAAACACTCCGGATTTCACAGAATATCAAGCCATCTTCACCGTGCATCGATCTTCGTCGTGGTGTCTCTATTCTCGACATCGACTCCACACTGGATTCGTTTTCTACAAGGCACGACGGAGACAAAGTCCGGTGACCCGCAGGCACGACTGAGACAGAGATCCGGTGACCATGCAGGCACGACAAAGACAGTCCGGTGACCTTCCAGGCACGACAGAGATACGTTCCGATGACCTGATATACCCGTCAGCAAGCGGGTTTGTCTACCAGTTGCGGATACATACGTTTATTGTGGTGATTTCAAGTGAAGATGTAATGGTGTATATTTTTCTTTATTGTTGCAAGTTGCAGCTGTCCCAGCTACCAACTTGAGGGGGAGTGTTGGAAAAGAAAAGAGCCCACCCATGTGTTTAGTACCACATGGGGGAGCGGTCACTGTTGTGTCTGTCCGTGGGGCTATATAAGGAGCCCCACACCCCCTGTACTCATTGAGAACTTCAATAGAAGAAACGCCCAATTCAGGGGCTTCTCCCGTGGTTTTATCCTGCTCCTCTCGGAGTAGGGTTCCACGTTAAATCCCGCTGTTCTTTCTAGTTATTTATCTTTTCCATGTTTACGCTTCCGTATTCTGTTTTTCTACAACCGCGAATGTGCATATCGGGGTACCACTGCTCTGATACCAAATTGTGAACCCCTCAGGATCCGGGTACCCGTTTACGCTTCTTTCGCGGCATTCCATTCTCATAAGATCGCATAAGTTACAAAAAAACAGGAAAAAATTTTCGCGCGATTATGACATTCATTTCCAACACATAACCACAAAGTAAAAGAGACAAATGGCACCAAAATTTCTTTTCATTAATTTCCATATCAATTTACAACATGTATAAGGATCTTCCAGTTTACATCATATATCCCAAAATGTAGTACATAAGAGAAAAGAAGGGGAAGCATTTACATCATTATCTAAACAAAAAGCTGAGACAAACTAAATCATACCGTCTAGTGTATACTCTATCTCCAGGAAGTATGTATAGCTACTGAGCTGCTACTAAACTGCAGGCTGTTTGCCTGCCAAACACGTTAGGAAAGAAGAGGCGTCAGCAATTGCTGGTACCTCCCCAAAACTTATAAAAATGAATTTAAAGTAATGATGGCGACTCAGAGGGCGACTCAGAGGGCGACTCCAAGGGCGACGGGGAAGGCGATCGTGCACTTTGTTCCTACCGAGAGGGACAAGGGGAAGGGCTGCGCTTCGTCCTCACAGGAAGTCAGCCCCCAGTTCGTGGCTGCCGAAGGGGAGGAGAAGCTTCTAAAGGATCCAGCTTGGGTGGCGGTCTCTCACAAGAAGCTTGGTCGCACATGCTGGCGGTGTGGGGTAAAGGGCCACTTGGCTTCGGTCTGTGCGGCAAGGCCTCGATGCTTTTCTTGCGGTGGCCTTGGGCACAAGCAAGCGGGGTGTGGTGCACAACCTCGGGGGGCTGTCGGTTTCTCTCTCGGTGGCCATTCACTTCGAGGGAATGCTGCTGGCTCGGGGGGGCTGCATGCAGAAGGTTTTGCCTCGAGCTCTGCAACCAGGTCTTTCGCGCAGGTGGTCGCGGGGAGAGGACCGCATTCTTCGGCGGAAGGTGACGGGTGCTCAGGGAGAGATGGCTTTCACACACTTGCTGCTCCCACGTCAAGGGTGCAGTTCGAAGTTGGGAGGGTGGTGGGTGCTTCTGGGTGCGGGGGGAGCGGGGGGTGCAGTTCATTCGGAAGGGGGGGGCGGAGGGTGCAGTTCGAAGGGAGCGCCTCGTTGGAGGGGACGAGGGGAGCGGGGGGTGCAACTCATTCGGAAGGGGGGGCTGGTGTGGCGCGCCAAGGTCGGGTGCTGGTAGGGGTCTTCCTCGACCGGTGCCTCTCCTTGGAGGAGGTGGGCAACAGTCTTCTTGAGCTTCTGGGGACGAGCTTCTCGGGAGACATGTTCCTGCTGGGTTCGAAAAGATGCGGCGTTAGAGGTCTTCTTGGGGACCAGCGTTCCCGACTGATCCGAGCAGGACCGCATGGAGGGATCGTTCGTTTGGAGGGCTCTGCGCTTCGCAGACGGTGCCTGCTCTAACCTGGAGGTTTGCGTTGCTGAGGTCAGGGGGGTCCCTTTCTTATCTAGATCCGTTCATTGCCTTCGGCGTCCTCTAAGAAGGTGGGGTGAGGTGCTGGCCGTTACCAGCGACGGCCTAGCACCTGGAGATGACCCTGAGGCAACGAAGATCCTTATGGAGTGCAACAAGGCATTCCTGGACAGGGCGGTAGGGCAGGTGTTCTTTGAAGTGTTAAATTTGGGAAGATTCTTCTGTAGAATTGAGTTCTCTGTGGTGCAACCTCCGCCGCCTCCCTCCCTGCCGGAGCGGCGGGCTCCGGTGGGGGAGACCGGCAACAGCCTCGTTTCGTTTTCCGAGGAGTTGCAGCCACGGTGGGGGGTGGCATCGTTATTCTCGCCGCAGCTGGGGGCGCCTCTCGAGGGTGCGCCTTGCTATGATGTTTACGTAAGGCCCTCTCCCCCTGATGTACGTGAAGGCCATCCCACCGCATGGCATCGTTGCATGGTAGCCGCCCTCGGGAGTACGCGGGGGGACGTGGCAGGCGGTTGGGATGATGTGGAGGGTAGGTGCACGACTTTCGGTGCGGATTTGACATTCTCGGTGGGGTCGCAAGCCTCTGCCTTTCGGATCTTCTCTCCTGGCGCTTCCATTCTTGGGCGTGCCGCTTCATCATCATTCGGAGCCATGCGTCAATCTGTACCTCGGGTTGCTGACGCAGCCCTGATCCATTTCTCCAGCGCGGATCCATCCTTTGCCCCGGGTCGGGCGAGTGCTCTTTCGGATTCGGTCCACCCTCTGGACCTTCTTCCGCGGCCGGATCCATCCTCTGGCCCGGGTCGGGCGGGTGCACCTTCGGATTCGGGCCTCCCTCTGGACTTTCTCCAGCAGCCGGACCAGGGCGTCCTGCTCCTTTCATCTACTTTGCTCCTTGCACCGCACTCAGGCTCTTTGTCTATCGACCACCACCTGGAGTCTTCTGCGCATCAGGCTGGGTCGGAGTCTTCAGCGCCTCAGGCTGGGGCTTCGGCAGTGGTGGGGGGCTCTCATGGGGCTTCGACTACGGTGGGGGACCCGGAGTCCCTCGTTGACATGGCTCCACCAATCGAATCGTCGAAGAGATCTTGCAAACGCTACAGAAGAAGACGGACCGCGAGGTCGCGGTCTAGGGAGCACCACACTTGCCTGTCCTTCGAAGAGGCGGTGGCGGAAGCGGCGGGGGTGGTACCTTCAGGGGGTCTCAACGAGGTTGCTAAATGAAGGTCCTCTCCTGGAACGTTCGGGGGATGGGGGATGCGGCTAAGAGAAATACCCTGGGCTCCAGATTCAAGGAATGGGGGTGCGACGCTGTCCTCCTTCAAGAAACCAAGCTGGCCTCTCTGGACGATGATGTTTGGCGCTCCCTCAGGGCAGGGGATCTTGATCAGTTCTCTGCTCTCCCTGTGGCGGGGAGTGCGGGAGGGGTGCTTATCGCCTGGAAGTCTTCTCGGTTCTCCCTTGTCTCTGCTGTCAAGGGAAACCACTCCATCTCGGTCCTGCTCTCCAGGAAGGACGACTCTCTCTCCTTCCTTCTCTCTTGCGCCTACGGCCCTTGCGACGCGGCGAAAAGGAAGGAGCTCTGGGAGGAGCTTCGCAACGCCTCCGTGAGCTACGCGGGGCTGCCTTGGCTTATCGGAGGAGATTTTAATGTCACGCTCCGTTCGACGGATAGACCCCGGTTCAGGGGGGGTTCGGACCTGGGCTCGGCGGAGTTCAAGGCTTTCGTCAATGACTTGGCTCTACAGGACTTAACGGCGACGGACGTCAGGTTCACATGGAGGAACTCTTCTTCGAAATCATGCATTGATAGGTTTTTCGCGTCCACGGCCTTCATGGATCTATTCCCTTTGGCGTCGGTCCTCTCGCGTCATCGCGCGTTCTCCGACCATTCTCCGATCGTCTGGGAGTCACAAGTGTCTTCCCCACGGGCAGGGCTCTTCAGGTACGAAAGATGTTGGTTGCTTGAGGAGGATTTCCGCGTGCTGGTGGCTTCCTCTTGGGCGGAACCTTGCGAAGGTCGATCGGCGGTGGTCAGGCTCCGCAAGAAGCTAGAGCGGCTGAGGGGCGTCTTGTCCCACTTCAAGAAAAGATCGCGGGAGGCTAGGCTTGCGGCAAGGAAGGAGGCGGAGGCTATCGTCAGCGAGCTGGACTCCTTGGAGGGGCTGAGGGAGCTCCGTGATGACGAGTTGGCTTCCAGGTCGGCGGCGATGGCTACGGTTGAGAAGGAGGAGAGGAAGAGGGTCACGGAATGGCGACAGCGTGCGAAGTTGAGGTGGATCAAAGAAGGCGACGCAAACTCCTCCTTCTTTCACAGAACGACTTCAAACAAGAAGCGGTCAAATCGGGTTCGCTCCATGTCAGTTGGGGGGCGCGAGGTGGTGGGTGAGGACGCGATTGGGAATGCGGTGGCGGAATACTTCAGGGACTTCTCTTCGGTTCGTTTGCCTAGGCGCTGGCGCTGGCTGGGGAAGGATGTTCCTATCCTTTCCTCCTCGCAATGTGCGGAGCTGACACGCGGCTTCTCCATCGACGAATTAAAGGCTGCTGTATGGGATCTCAATGTCGATGCCTCGCCGGGCCCCGATGGCTTCCCTATAGCCTTCTACAAGGATTTTTGGGATGTGGTGGGACATGATGTTTGGGAGGCTGTCGTGGAATTCTCTTCGGGGAATTTTGGCTTCGATGGGATTAATAGGGCTCTTATTGTTCTAATCCCGAAATCTCATTCTCCAACTGCTATTGATGACTATCGCCCTATTGCAATCTCGAATGCTCTTTACTTGATTGTTGCGAAAGTGCTTGCGAGGAGACTGGCGGTACTTTTAGATTTTCTGATACATCCATCACAGGTGGCATTCATCCCCGGCCGCTCGATCTCCGATGTATCGGCCCTTGCATCTGAGATGGTTGAAAGCTGGGTGAGACGGGAGAAACGCGGCTTTCTTTGGAAGGTCGACTTCGCAAAGGCATATGACTCATTGGACTGGAGCTTCCTTTGGTCTGTGCTGCGTGCTCGCGGATTCCCAAGTATTTGGATCTCCTGGATGCGCCGATGCGTTTCTACGGCATCCTTTTCGATCATGTTGAATGGACGTTTCGTTGGTAGCCGGTTTCAACCTAGGAGGGGTGTACGGCAGGGATGCCCCCTGGCACCCATGCTCTTCGTCATTGCCGCTGACGTTCTCTTGAGAATGGCGGATCGGGTGATCGCGAGGGGCTTCTCATCCGGTTTCTCGTGTAACTTCAGCAACTGTCCTACACTCCAGTATGCGGACGACACAATCGCCTTCATAGAGGGGGGTCTGGAGGCGGTTAAAGGAATGGCTGTCACCTTTGCCATCTTTAGCGAGCTCTCGGGGTTACGAATCAACCACTCCAAATCCAAGTTGATCCCTTTCGCTTGGGATGATCGATATGCGGCGGCTTGTGGCATGATTCTGGGGTGCTCCCCCTCTACTCTTCCAATCGATTACCTGGGCCTACCTCTGGGCGCGAGAAGGGCGAGATTGTCCCATTGGAACAGGGTCATGGATAAGGCGGAGAGAAGGCTTACTGGTTGGGGTGCGGCGATGCTTTCCAGGGGTGGGCGTCTTGTGCTCATCAGGTCGGTTCTGGCCGCCATTCCAATCTATTTTTTGTCGAATTGGGCCATTCCGGTGGGGATCAGGAGGAGGCTCGAGGGCCTTATGCGGACATTTCTATGGGGAAGAAGGGGCTCCGCGTCGCGGGGCATCCATCTGGTGGCATGGAAGGATGTGGCGAAAAGGAAGTGCGATGGTGGGCTCGGGATTCGTAGCCTGGATCTGGTAAACGATGCTCTCATGCTTAAATGGGTCAGCAAGCTTTGGGGTGCCGCCTCTGGCTTCTTTCCCTCTATGCTACGTGACATTCTCTCCATCGGGGTGGACATGCTGCGAGATGCAGACGCTTCGCGTTCTGGGACGCCTTTTTGGAGGGGAATCGCCTCGGCGGCTAGGCGGTTTTCTCATCTGTTCAAGCGGGTGCTGGGTGATGGAAACTCCTTCCTTTTTTGGCACGACGCTTGGGCGGGAGACGCCACACTCGGTAGCTCCTTCCCTCGCCTCTGTGCCTTGGCGGCTAACTCTGGTGCTACGGTGGCTTCCGCTTGGGCCGGGGGCAGCTGGTTCCCTTGCTTTGCGGCCAACCTCTCCGACGAACGCTTCGATGACCTCTTACGTCTCCTGCAGCAGCTTAGGGATGCGCCAACACCATCCAATGGAAGGGATCACTGGGTCTGGCGTGACGGCGCCTTCACCTCGAGGCGGGCATTCAAGGTCATCTCCCATCAATCAATCTCCGATCGTACCCCACTTTGCAATGATCTGGGATGGCTGTGGACCTTAAACTTGCCGGAGAAGGTGGCTTTTTTCTTGTGGCTACTGCGCCGCGGTAGGGTACTGACCCGAGATAGATGTGCTATGTTCCTATCGGAGGATGGCTCCATGGATTGTGTGCTGTGTACCGGCGAGATGGAGACCTTGCAACATCTGTTCTTCTGTTGTCCGTGTTCTACCTCCATTTGGGAGGGCCTCAATGTATCTTGGGTGGACGCTTCTTCGGCCGAATCGTTTTGGATCACTTTGCGCTCTCGTGCGGATCGTCAAAGACGGGAGTTGCTCCGCCCCCTTGCTTGCATCTGGGCTTTATGGCTCGCTAGGAACGCCAAGATTTTCAGGGGCCAAAGGTGGTACAGGGAAAACGTTTTAGCGCATGTGGAGTTACTTCTGAATGAGTGGATGCTCCGGTGATGCTGTAGTCGCGTGTGATTGTTGGGGTTGTGGACTGTGATTTTGACAGGGATCCTCTTGATCCCGGGTGCTTGTATCACGTTGTACCTCTCTTCCCATCTCCCTCTTCTCGTTTTTAATAAAATTGGGGCGAACACCACCACGTGTCTCCCCCGAATCGTTCTGCTTTCAAAAAACTTATAAAAATAAATAGACATTTAATATGTGCAAAAGCAAGCAAGTAGAAAGGTGGAATAAGTAAAGTTTACATCTACTTGCGTAAGTAAAAAGGTTTTCAAGCTATTTGTAAACGTCTCAGACGATTGTCCCATAACCCAACATTTCCCACATATGACATATTTATATAGTAGTTGAGTATTCATGAGTGTATGAGTGTAAGCATATATATCATTTTCTTCAGAGATCACGTTGGTGAGTGATAATGGAAAAGTTGAGATTGGAAAGATATCTTAATTTATTTAAATTCTTAGATTTAGAGAATAGTCATTTCCTACTAATCCCAACTTTTGATCGTAACTTCTCCAATTCTTAACTTCAATTGTTTCAGATATAACTCCAGATGATGTAGATATAGATATGGATGATCTAGATATAGAATCGCCAAGTCTGTTGGCGAAGTAAACTCAAGCGGTGAAGAAGCCTACAAATGACTCTTCCGTCTCGCCCTCTAGCTGGAAGGACAGTCCAATAGAGGGATAGGTCTACTCCCAAACTACGCCACTGAGACGGGTGAGAGAGACTTCCCAGAAAAGTCGCTCTTAGAAAACAGCCCGACTAGTACGGGCAACCGAGCTCGTACGTAAAACTGAAAAATCGAGGATCCCCTGCCTGGGTATCCTAAAACAAAGGGTCAGCGGAACCGGTCTAAAGTCGGGATCCCAACGAGGCGTAAAAACACTGCGAGCTCGCGTAAAAACCGTGTAAGAGACTGGAATCCTAGACCCGCGCACTTGGCGGCCGCTGCCCTAACTGAGCTTCCTATCTTCCGCCCGGTTGAGAGTCACCGCGCTCTCGCACGATCAGGTGTAAGACCACCATGACCGGCACTATAAAATTTTTAATTATTATTGATTTACCAATCATCTTTACTTTCTCGAACACCTAACTCTTTCTCAATCTTTGTTTGCAGTTGACTGTACAGATAGTTCTTTTTGTCAATAGGGGTCTATAGTTAGTAGTGTACCTAGAGAATTAATTCATAGAGATAATCTACTAGTAGAATCCTTGACCGAGCTATATATTTTAAAGAAACAAAATCAAATGGCCTAATCTTATTTCCAGTTCCATAGAAGAATTTTCAAATTAGGAAGAAGTGTTACATCTAAATCCAAGACGATGATTTCAATATTCCTATTGGAAGTAGGTTTGCTTCTCTTCTCCTACTTTTTATTAATTTGAACCAATAAATATTGCCTATCATGGGACTCGATTTTTATTAGAGTTCGGATAGTTGCACTCGGTCAAACCATTGCAAGATTATAAGCTCATAGATCTTTAAGTGTATTGATTGATGGAGGCTCTACAAAAGTTTCCCGAAATACAATATCATGAACTAAAGCTATTAGAAACTATTATTATCGGGATATCATACGAATTGTCTGTTTAATTTTTTCATTCCTATTTCTGATGACAATGCCAGAACCTCTCATGTAGGAAATAACGTCATGTTGGAATTTTCAGAACCCATGGAATTACGTGCATATTCTATATCCCAAACAAGTAGTGTCAACTCAAGTTATCTGGGCTATTACAAATAAATGGTATATAATGTCATGATCAATAAACATCTAGGTGTAGTCATTGTAATGGTCACATAATGAAGCATAAAAGGAAAAATGTGCAGATGTTATCTTAATCCATTTTTTTATATATGTTCAGCCTCAACTTTCAAGGTAGAGATATACCTTATATATCAAAAAGATATGGATCAGAACAAGGGAATAAAAAAATAATTTCCAATTAATCATACCAAACAGAATAATTCACGAAAAACATGATTATTTCGACCTGCATCGAAATGCATCAAAATATAGTAACCGATGGAATCTAAATCAAGGTACAGATTGGTGAGATTCCGCATTTAATGTTTTTTTCCTTCTAAAATCCGGGTGAGTTAAATCTTATGAAAGTTGAATAGAGATTAGGTTACTGAATACCATATTGTTATAGTTTCATTATAAGCCCAAATCAGATGGTACTCTCTTGTTAAACACAGAGATTCTGTTGTGCCTTTCCAAGAGATATATATATATATATATATTACCATTTCCATTTAGCAAAAGTCTTTCTTTTCCTATGAACTTTTTATTTGATGTAAAAGGATCTAATTCTCTACATTTGATTTTGTATGTCTAATATAGTTACAATTTCTCGTTATGCTCCATCCTGCTTGAAAACTGGAAAGCATTTAGTCTTTCTAAAAATTCAAAGTGTATTAGCCATCTAGACTCCCCTAATTCCATCAATCATTTACCGACAATTTCCCCAATTCCCACAACACAACACACTAGGAAAAGACATCCAAATGATATCAAAATATCTAACAACCACATGCATGACAGGGAAATGCATGACAGGGAAAAAGGAGGGGAGATTGAACATGTTAGGCAGCAAGGAGGAGGGCTGAGGAATGTACCTTGAATTGTCTCAGATTTGAGGTAGACTAACATGCAGTGGCTGGGATTGAAAGAGTAACAACAACTCTCATCTGCCCTTGAAATTGCATCGAAATAGGCTCCAGCAGTCTTCTCCTAGACGCTGGACAACAGCTGGATCTGAGCCCGAACTCCGGCAGATGCTCTCTCGAGCTTAGAATTGTTTTGCAGATTTTGTTGGGGTGAAGGCTTTCTCCGTAGGTGTTAAAAAGAAGAGGGATGGGTTGTGTTTTATAACAAGAAGGGATTCACGATAAGATGCCAAGTGGGGTTTAAGTGTTAGTGTGGCAAGTATTAACAGTAAAGTCTGTACAGCTGTACAGACGATAGAAATTAAATTAAATTTTCTCTCTTTTTTTAAGATATCAAAATCATCCGTAAACACGCCTCGAGCCTCGGATTTTGACGTACGATATCTCAAATTGATCGTCTCAGAATGACGGTCAATATGAGTATAATATTGATATACTTCTGATCGGGTTTTGATGCCCGAAATTTTCGAGATACGATTTTTTTTTGTTTAAGATTAAATTTTGTGATTTAAAAATATCAAACGACCTCCGATTGACGAACGGTCGATTCCGTTGGTCTTATATCGTCGAATCGGGTCTAATGACGGTCTCCATTCGTTTTGCGGTTTCCGAATTTGCGTCGCGGCTTTTCACGACGCGCATTACGAAGCGACCGATTTTTGGTCGATTTCGCCCGAACGACTTTTGATTCAAGATCAATTGATCATTTTAGATTGGTTGGCATTGACCAACAACTTTATTGGGTTAATCGGACCCAAATCGGGTCGAGTTCGGGTTTGATTGGAAACCAGATGTTACAACGACGCCTCCACCCACACGTAGATTGGTTGGCATTGACCAACAACTTTATTGGGTTAATCGGACCCAAATCGGGTCGAGTTCGGGTTTGATTGGAAACCGGATGTTACAACGACGCCTCCACCCACACGGCTGCACCACCTGGAGGCTGATGGCTCACGCGTCGAATGCTTTGATTAGGGCGACGGCTGGAACACAGATCTAGGGTTTCTGAGATGAAATCCCCATTTTTTATGAACTTTTCAGATCTCGAGAGAAATAGAATAAATCTTCATGGAATTAGGGTTTTGTGAAACCCTGGATCAAATAAAAAATCTAGAACAATAGATGAATAATTTTCAAGAACAAATAATTGAATCCTCGAGAATCGAACCCGCTCTGATACCGTGTTAGAAAATAGGAATCGGAATCGGAAATAAAGATAAACATGGAAGAACACAAAAGATATTTTACGTGGAACCCTACTCCCTAGGAGCGGGATGAAACCACGGGAGAAGCCTCAAAGGGGTATATGCTTCATTGCTTTTTCTCAACTGATACAGGAGGTCTGGGGCTCTATATACAGGCTCCACAGAGCCTCCAAGTCCCACCACTGGACAATGTGGAACTAAACAGCTGGATGGGGTAATTACCCTCCTACAACACAATAGGCGCACATAACAAATACTCCAACACACATATCTTTACTTATTCAGTTGGAAGGTTTCGATGTTATATTGGGTATGGATTGGCTCGAGTAACACCACACGTTTCTTGATTGCTTCAAGAAATATTTCTATAGCTCTTGAGACAAAGACCGTTGAAGAAGAAATGGTTCACGAGAATTTTTGTGGGTTCTAGTACGGAATGCATCTTTGCGGGGATGTTCTGGAAATGATGGACAAATTGTTCCTTTTTTGTGATAATGTGCAAGGTATCTGGCATAATATGGACGTCCCATGGATTGATACACCACATTTGGAGGAATTTGAAGATTGTTGAAGACTGCACAATTCAGATCCAACCAATTCCTTCTGAATTGTTCAAGTTTAGATTCTTCTCGAGTTTTGGCTGCTGTAATTAATCTTATTTTTCGGTTATTAGCATAATTTTGGGGAAGATACCTTCGCGTATTTCCCGTTTTTTTGACTAAAAACTAATTTGTCATAAAAAGTCAACGGATAATCGTTGTTATATGATTCATTGTAAACAACGCGAATTTAATGAAGGGTAAATTATAAAAAGGGTCTCAACTATGCGTTAATTCCTAATTAGGGGTCTCATTTTTCAAATTTATCAAAAAAGGGTCTGAACTTTCAGCTTAGGGCTTGACATCGACGTAAAAGGGTCACTGTAGCTTACAAAGTTTGAGACAACTAAAAAAACAAACCCCTCTTTGTACATTCAAAAAGTGAGGTCCAAACTGAGAGTCAATGCATAGTTGAGACCCTTTTTTGTAATTTACCATTTAGTGAATCAAGGAATGAATTATATTCAATGTATTTTTACTACGGAAGATATGCAACGAGTATTAAGTACTCCTTACCATTGGTCAATTTTGTTTTGTTGCTACCTTTTCACTTTTTTTATGAGAAATGTCCATATATAAAATTTTATAAAGAAATTTTATTGTATGATTCCTATAATTTGTAAAATAAAGAAAGAATGATTAATACCATAATATGCTCAGAATAAACTAATTCATTTCAAATAACATTCATATAATGTTGATTGATACAGGAAAGTTAATTAATTCTTATGAATGGATAATATTAATTTTTCTAATTGAATTTTACATCAAAATGATATATTTTAAAAACGTAATTTTGTGCACTGACTGCTTTATAATTGATGTGAAAAATTGTTCGATGAAATGGACGTATTGCCTTGTATATAAATGGATAAATTATAAATTTCTTAGATTTAAATACTTAATCACACACTCACGCACACACCCACACGTGTGCACACGCATACACACGCACACCCACACCCACCCACCCACCCACCCACCCACCCACACGTACACGCATGCACACACACGCACACTACACACATGCCACGCACACACCCGCCCGCCCGCATGCACACTCACACACGCACACACTCACACACGCTCACACGCGCACGCACATCCACGCACGCATACGCACGTGCACATGCACATGTGCACCCAAGCACACACACCCGCACCCACACCCACACACGCACCCGCACGCGCTCACGCGCAACACACAACAAACACACCCCCACACAAGCACGCACACGCATGCACACACACACACACACCACACACACACACACAAGCACGCACACCACACATGAGAGAGATAGAGAGAGAGAATGGGGGAATTGGAGGGGGATGAGGGGAGAGTGGGGGGCATCTGTCATGGGGGGGGGAGCATGGGAGAGGAGAGAGAGAACTGAGGGGTGACATGTGGAGGGAGAGGGAGGGAAGGATCCTACTTTAGTATAGAGTAAGATAATATTCTTGCCATATTACCATTGCTTAGTGAGCGAACCAACGAAGGATCTTCAGTGGCCTTGTTAAGTTGGAAATGTAATATATATATATATATATATATATATATATATATATAGGAGCCGGGAGCCTGCACCCGAGGGTGTAGGTAACTCCCTGCACCCGACCTTTTTTCTCATTATTTTTTTTTAAAATCTTTGGGGGATTTACTTAATATATTAAGGGGAATATGTGTTTCAATTTTCATGCAAAACAAACATTCCTAACATGTTCATCTAGAATGTGTCATTTTCTGCAATTCCATACCGTTAAACATTGACGATCTTGATGGAGATGATAGAAGTCTCAAATTAACTTGGAATTGGAATGACACCATGGTGATATATAGCGATCTAATTACCCCAAGTTTTCATTCAAAAAAAAAAACAAAAAAATCATGAAAAAATGGCCCGGGTGTAGGTAGTTACCTACACCCCCGGGTGTAGGATCCCTTCTCTCTCTCTCTCTATATATATATATATATATGCAAGATGCTGTTTTGTGGTCAAGGAACGGTTAAAATAATTATTTCTGATACAGTTTTGAGCCCAATTATTTCTGATACATAGTGGCCAGATGATCCTGTTTTGCCTGTTTATGGTCAGTCACTTCTGTTGCAACTACTTCTGTTGGAAGATTACTTTACGTGGAAAGTGGTTGCAATATAGCGTGGAATACGAAGTATAGACAAATCTTGTAGTATGTAGATACATATCTTTTTGATTTTATCATGTAAACTCAATTTTCACATCATCATTTGTTATCTTTATTCGAGTCTTTAAGTGCGGATTTGTCGTCACATCATCAGTCCATAGGGTATTATGTAGACCTTTACAGCTGGCAGACCAATGGCTGTTCAGAGGCTGTAAATTGGCGTGATAAATAAAATAAGCACATCTGAAGGCCAAAGTTCTCATATGGCTGCTAAAAAAAGGTGAGATGGTCAAGGAAGTTCATAGAACAAGCAGCCACCGAATGATGCTATATGGATGGGTGTGGAGGATGCTGATTGCTGCCCACCTCCTTTTTGTTATCCCTTTTCCAGAAATGTTTGGACAAAATCAAATATTTCGTTTAGATTGTTGCGCCAACTGGTTTTCGTGAGGTTTGAGGTATGGGAGATCAACAACGAGTAATCATATGCAGAAAAGAATCTAAAATATTAGCTAATATCCTTTGATGCTGTGGCTTAAGAGTTACCACATATTGTTTAGGGTGCCATAATGTTGTGTGCATTGTGAAGACACTTTCAGGGGTGTGTTGCGAGGTTGGTTAAGCGTGCCATTTACGTGTCTGGATGATTATGAACCTTGAGTAGTCGTCTTTTGGCGTTCCAAGAAAATAGCCCCTGCTTGAGCTTGATCCCTAGTGTCGTAAAGTTGCGTCAAAGTTATGTTAAAATTGCTGCCTCTTTATTGTAAACATTCAAGGGATAAGTATTACAAAATTAAGTTGCGCGCTTGGATACATTGTTGAGTTAGGATTTCTGGGTCACAGAAAGTGCTCTTTTTTGTCTGCAGGTTCACAAGGAACTCCAGGATGCAATGGCTCAGTTAGATGCAATTCGTTATGAGATAAGGAGTCTCTCACTCATGAATCCTGGCCCCATGACAAGGAATTTAATGGATAGTACCGGAACATCACCTTCCAGTAGTGGTATGTGGAGTTGCTAGCACAAACACTGTGGCTTTCTTAGTTCACTCCAAGGCAATTCTTTTACTTGTTCTAAAATATGTGATTTTCTGAAGCCAGGCTCTGAAGCTAATTTAAGCGTCAACAGAGTGCAGCTTGCTGAAAGAACATCTAAAGTTTGAAATCGACTTCTCCTTCACATTTAAATGATCGTTTCGTCCATCATTGTCCCAACACACCTCTTCATTTGTGCTGTAGGATTTTGTATCAAGTGAAACAGATTCTGTGAATTTACAGAGTCAAGCTGTGACATATGCTCGACTGGCTGCGTCAGCAACTATGAAATTATCTGTATCTGGTCAAACTGTAGAAACAGATGGGTTCAATGTTGATGCTGGATTATTAAACATCATTCCCATCTCTGCTGAGAGTGCTGGAATGCTACCAAAGCGAGTGGGTAAGCACATCACTTTGGGCGGGTATTCTTGCAGTTTATTCATTTTTATTTCTGGGTTAGTTTTTATCTCAATGAGTTGTATAGTTTGTCAAAGATAACGAATAAAGTGGTTGGTTTCTGGACGTTAAAAATTCAGCTAGTTGCTATCATTATGATGCTCAATTGTCTAGATAAAGGGGAACCAGAGAAGGCATGAGCCTTTTGGAATAGGAAACTGTTTTGTAATTAATTTGAGCTACTTAGTTACAAGTTATTAACTATGAATAACTGGCCTTAGAAGTCCCATTTTTGTCAGCTTGTCTTAGAAGAAATACTACAAAAAAAACAATGCCTTTTTCCAAATTTAAGCGGCTTCGCAATAAATTCATTGCATACAAATAAATCTACTTTGGGCCACACCTGGTTTTGGGTCCTAAAGAGGCCATTTCATTCATAATAGTTTCTATCCATCTTTCTTAACTTATTTGACTTTCCTTGTCCCCTCCACAACTATCAGATTTTCTTGCACTTGACCTAGGTCGATTCATCTAGTGTTGAGAGCTTTTGGCAGTCTTGCGGGGTGAATATTGATCCGAAACAAAGGGGTGAAGCTTTTTCTTTCTTATGGGTGTTGTGGTTTGTTACTGTTGGAGTATGTAATAGATGGGGTAATTGGATCTCTCCAAGATCCAATTACCTCCACTCATGTTTAGTCCAATATGGATGAGCGATAGGACTCCGGTCCCGTGTACTCATTGAGAGAGATTGCAATAGACGATCCGACCCTTTGAAGCCTTCTCCCGTGGTTTCATCCCGCTCCCTCATGGAGTAGGTTCCACAGAAAATCCCTAATGTTCAATGCTTTTATATTTCTTGTTTATCTATTCGTTTCCGTATTTCTAGATTTCAACATTGGAGTATGTAATAGAGGAGGTAATTGGATCTCTCCAAGATCCAATTATCTCCGCTCATGTTTAGTCTCACATGGATGAGCAATGGGACTCCGGTCTGTCTGTAGGGCTATATAAGAAACCCCATATCCCATGTACTCATCGAGAGAAATTCTAATAGAAGATTTGTCCCTTTGAGGCATTCTCTCATGTTTTCATCCCCCTCCTGTGGGAGTAGGGTTCCACGAAAAATACCAAGTGTTCAATGTTTTATTCTTTCTTGTTTATCGATTTTCTTCGGCATTTATATCTCAATATTATATCAAAGTAGTTCAATTCCACGGTTCAATTTTTTGAATCTCGATTGCAACTTTATTTTTTTGAAGGTTACTTTATTCATGGTTGAGATTATGTTCATATACAATAATTTGCTAAAGTTCGAGAGTTTTAGGGTTCCCTGATGGAATCCAAATTCTACAAAGCATCGTCGATTCCTCCAACGCGATTCCAGGCCACTCCAAGCCGCAACCCATATGACTCCCATCATGAAGCGTCACAAGTGATGGGGATTCCGAGTACGTTTTTCCTTGGAGAAATCCTACCCGGATCCTTCCAGGCGATAATGGTCGTGATTCTTCCATCATGCCATGATCGCACCTCCGACCTCTTCCTCCCAAGATCCAGGCGTAGCAGACCCGCAAGCAGATTCCCCCAATCTCCTCCAGGCACGATCTCCTCCAATCTCTCTCATCTCCAAGCTATCGTGCGACGAAAGCATTGTCACACGAAGAAGGAGAAACAATGATCATCGCACAACACACAAGATCTATCCTCCATGGCAAAGCCTCACCCAGATACTACATGCATTCCCTTGCACGATCTCAAGGCGGTCAACTCCAGCACCCCCATCCTTCCTGGTGTCGCACAACTTCGGCATGTGGTGGCGATCAACCCCCATCCTTTTGCTTCATGATCTCTAGGAGCTCCATCGGGGGGCAGTGCAGATCCTATGACGGGTTCCCATCACAGGGAACCCTAGTTGTTGTAAAAAGAGGCCTCATGCCCTGTCATTTTTAAAAAAGGAGGCATTGGCCCAAGTGGGCTACAACAAAAAAGGGGCAACGGGTTAAGTTCAAAAAAATAGGTCTAATTTTTTTGGGCTTAAAGTGGGCTGTTTTGAAAAAAAAAGATGATTAAAAAAAGAAGGCTTGGTTCAAAGAGAGAGAGAGAGGCCACGAGTTTTTTTTGAAAAAAGGTGACTGTACAAAAAAAACTGTACGAAAAAAGGAGAATAGCCGAAAAAGGCAAACAATTACAAAAAAAGTGATTTGTGAATGTTAGGAATGTATTCTGTGGTACTTAATTATTATTCTTGTAACTCTACTAGGGGCACTTTTTATTTTTCTCCTATGAGCTCTCTAGGGTTTTGTCCTATATAAGGACCTTTAGACCTCTTGAATAAGACACACTCTTTCATTCTTTTGTTCTTCTCCACATGGTATCAGAGCAACTGTCCTAGACCGGTGTTTTGACCTAATCCCACCGCCATCGCCAGACTCGAGCCCCTCTACAGCTGCCCCCCAGCCAGTGGCCCCGCGCCGCCACATGCCGCGGCCCTACACCACCCACCTGCTGCCTCGCGATGTGTCTGCGACCCCATGCGCATGCCCCCCCCACGCTGCTCATCTGCGGCTCTGTGCCACGCCCCCTACGACCTTGTACTGCACCTGTGGCCCCACGTCGCCCGCCAACAACTCTGCACCACCCCCCTCCTGCGTCCTCGCTTTGCAACTGTAGCCCCGCGCTGCCACCTGCGGTCTTGCGCCGCCCCCTGCGGCCCCGTACACCCCCAACGACCTCACGTCACTCTTGCGGCCACACGCCTCCTTCCCCTGCCCTGTTCCGTGCAGCACCACACTCCAGCCCTCACTAGCACCACTCTTCTGTTCGATGTTGGGCTTGGTATACACATGGTTTTAAAAAGCACTGTCTCGAGGGGCAAAGACGTATGCCTCGAGGTGAGGTGCGCTAAAATCGCCCCGAGGCGCACGCCTCGGATCCTTTGGGTGGGCGCGTACGCCTTGCCTTGGCGTGAGGCGTGAGGCGTTCGAGGCGAGGCAGAGGCGTAAGCCTCGAACACGAGGCTTTTTTTACCTTTTTGGTTATGCGCTTTGCACGTGACCCTATTTTCTATAAGCATTATATATATTTTTATGTTTGTATTTTTGTTTCCATGTTAAACCTTGCATATTTTTATATATAGCTCCATGCAAAGAGAAGGGATCGCTTGAAACAAGCGAAGCTCCGTGATCTTGTATACATCATGTTCAATTTATCATACATCTACACATACTAGTTCTATTGCACAAATTTGAGTTTGAATTGTAATAAATATTTTATATTAGTTGCAAGTTTGCAACGTGATGTTATTTGGTTGTATAAGTTGTGAATCTTAGAATAATTATCGTATATATGAAGAAGCAAGGTTGCAAATAAACACGTGAATTAAAATAATTATTACACGTGATGTTGTTATTCGAGTGTATCGCTTCAAAAAGTATGAATCGTGGATCATCGTGGGCACGCTAGTGTTCCATGAAATGTTGCAGAACTCTCGTTGCAGATGAAGGAAGTTCGTGGGAGAACATTCCCATAGGTACGATTTTCCCGTCTATTTATTGTCGAATCTGCGCGTGTTCCATAACATAAGTTAAGGATATTGTACAGGACCTGTATACGTTGCAGGAATTGCGTTTTGATGAGTTTTTATCGAAACACATATCGTATCGCACCAAACTTTCGTGATTTTCTGTTGATGTATTGGGTGCATGGAAAATATAATTATATATTCGTGATGTGGGTAATATCAGGAACAAGGGGGCGTGATTTGTTTCACGATCGAAGCAACTTCGTGGACATCATCAGAGACGAATCCGTCTACTGTCCAGGCACATGATCGATCATGCCATAGGGCTGATCGATCATTTGCCCAAGTGGTTGATCGATCATGCCAACCCAAAATGATCGATCATGCTTGTTTTGTTGATCGATCATTTGGGACCGTGGACCCAAATAGACCTAAAACTTGATGAAATTTGACTCAAAAGATTTAGAATCATCCAGGATATCATAGTATATGTTATATATGGAATTATAGATACGAGTCGGCAAATAAGGGAAATGGGTCCATTATTAGTTGAATTAAGCTAATCTAGATGCAACGAGCCTCGACGAGTTGAGAACATCTTGAGCATCGAGCTGAACGATATATGAGGGAATATCTAGCTTTGTATAATTACATATGTGTTCAGCGGACGCCTTTCCCGCTGGGTTCTTGTCCATACTGAGGTGATTCCGATCTTAAGTGGCATGTGTGTAATGTAGTAGTTATCGTCAATTAGAAGCCACGAACCCAACAATTGTGTTAGTTGTGGGACATGTTGCTTGATAGACCGAAGAGTCACTACGCAGTGTTCAGCTTCAGTATTTGCGTGCCTATAGCCCAGGTGTTCGAGTGCGGGCCAAGTAGTCGTGGTTGGTGTTCTATGTTTTGCTTGTTCAACACTCGCGTACTGGTTGGTGTATACCATATTAATTGGTATTCCGGATGAGAGCACTAAAAGGGGAGTTTTGGGTAATGTGGTTATTGAAGTTGGAAACGAAACACGTCTTCTGAGTACTATTAGGAATGAGTTATAGTCGTGAGGATTCTAACTATGTTATAAATGATCTTAGTGATAGGTTCCCTAACTCGTGCCTTATGTCACCATGGACTCTTACCCGTAGGTAGTGGACTTGGGCGGTTCGCGATGATTCACGGGTGTTAACGTATATATTAGTTTTCTGTATGTCTCTCTGTTATTTTTATTTTCAGCTGTATGCTTTATGTAATTTACCCATAGGCTACTCTCCTATATAAGAGAGCCTAGGGCTCATGGAATAAACATCTCTTTCATTTTTCCCAACATGGTATCAGAGCGACGGTCCTAGACCGGAGTTCTCGAAACCCTAACCCTACCCCACCCCACCCGCGAGCCCCTCTCTCTCATCGTCGGCGCCGCCAGCGCTTCTGCTCCGCCGCTGCGCCTCCGCCGGTACCTACGCGCCTGTGCGCCACCACCGCGCACCTGCTAGCGCCCCTGCGCGCCTGCCTGTGCGCCTTAGCGCGCGCGCTCCTTCACGCGCCTGTGCGCGTACGTCTGCGCCTGTGCGCGCAACTTCACGCGCGAGTGCGCGCTCGTCTGCGCCTGTGCGTCTGATCTCGACTGTGCATCTGTACGCCTGATCTCGCCTGCATCTGGGCGCAACTTCACGGTGCACACATGATCGGTTGACCTTGCGTTTCTGCGAGGTCAGAGGGCACCGAGGAGCCCTAAGCATGTGCGAAGCTCTAAAGAACACACCGTCACCTACATGGGTTTAGTTGTTTGAGGTCTACATAAACAACTAAACCTGTCTATGTCATTGTAGACAAATCTTATCTTCAGTCAATCGCTCCAGTCTTCAGTTTCCAGTATGTCAGAAAGCAAGGCGGATATCCCATCCATTGGCGCCTTCCGTGGTCCAGCGCCTATAGTCAAAATGGACGGTACAAACTATGAACTGTGGGCGATGCAGTTCATGAGCATGATGAAGTCAACATGTAAGAAGCATATTCTTACCGAACCAGAGCCTGCTGAGAAGACTGGAGCCAATGCCTCTTGGGAGGCCGATGACGCATACGCCAAAGTTTGGCTATCTGGCACGTTGGCGATCGAGATTGCCAATGACATTCTACATCAGCCCACGACCAAAGACATGTGGGACATTCTGGCAGCCACATATTCTCAGGCGAAGAACGAGACAAAGATTCTGCAACTTCAGCATGATATATTCACTATAAAGCAGAATGGTCGCCCTCTACATTCACTCTACACATCCCTGAGAGGGATGTTCGAGAAGTTCTACAGCTTCATGCTTCTGACAGCCACGCCAGAACAACAGAAGACATATCGGAATGCGACTATGGTGGGCGTGTTCCTTGCTGCACTTGATCTAGAGTATGAGGCGGCACGATCCCAGATCTTGGCCGATTCTACTATTCCTCCCATGGAGGAAGCCTTCCATAGACTGAGCCGCATCACCGTTCCTTCCACGGCCACAAATCAGAATGCTTCAGCCATGGCCGCCAACAGGGGTCGCGGATTTCATCATCAGACCTGTGGACGTGGACTTCGTGGCAGAGGAGGCCGCACTCGGCCAACATGTATCTACTGTCATCGCGTTGGACACAATGAAGACACATGCTACTCGAAGCATGGATTTCCTGCATCTGCACGAGTCGCTGAGCAGATAGAGCCTCCATCTGCTGCTACGTTGGATCAGCGGTTCGATGACCTAGTTGCCCGTCTAAGGGGCATTATTCCCCCATCTGGCCCAACACCTACTACTGAGAGTCAACCTGATGCCGCTGCTTCTGCCTTTGCATCTACCGGTACTTCAGGTAGCATACTTGCATTTACCAGTAGTAGATCAGATACATTACCTTGGATTATGGACTCGGGCGCTACACATCATCTATGTGGCGATCGGAGTTTATTTACAGGATATTTTCAGATTCCTCCAGGCCGAACAGTGGTCATTGCCAATGGTACACATTCTCCCATAACTGGTCAGGGGGAGATTAGACTGACATCTTCTATGCAGCTCAAGAATGTGCTACATGCACCTGATTTTTCAATGAATTTGTTATCAATCAGTCAGATTACGAAGGATTTACAATGTCGGGAAATTTTTGATCCATCTTCTCTTATTTTTCAGGACATCCGTACGGGCAACGTGATTGGTTGTGGCTATGAGCAAGGAGGCCTCTATCGCCTAAATCAGACTCCATTCACTGGAACCTCATCCCTTCCCACTGGACCAGTATCTCCTTGCTGTGGCATCTGTGCTTTGGGCATCTACCGCTTCAGAAGTTGCGTCGTGTATTACCCCAGGGTCTTCCTCACACATCTATCCACTGTGAGGCTTGTCAGTTGGGAAAGCATCACCGGTCTACCTTTCCCAGTCGTTCAGGTCGGAGTAGTACCTCCAAGTTCGAGTTACTTCATATTGATATCTGGGGTCCGAGTCGTGTACCTGATCATCAGGGACACAAATTTTATATAGTTATTGTGGATGACTTCTCTCGTGTGTCATGGGTATTCTTGATGAAAAATAAATCTGAAGCAGGCAATATTATTATCTAGTTTCTGAATGAAATTCAAAATGTTTTTTCCACATCTGTGAAATTTGTGAGAAGTGATAATGCCCTAGAACTGTGCACTCATGCCCTAGCCAACTACTACTCATCAAAAGGGATTATCCATCAAACATCCTGTGCTTATACCTCTCAACAAAATGGGATCGCTGAAAGGAAACATCGCTACTTACTTGATGTCACAAGATCACTCCTTATACAGAGTCATGTTCCTTATTCTTATTGGGGTGACGCGGTTGTCACAACATGTTACATAATTAACCGGATGCCGTCCTCTGTCTTGGATGCACAGATTCCTTTTTCCCTTATATATCTTGGGAAGGATCTGTTTTCACTTACTCCCCGTGTGTTTGGTTCAGTTGCCTTTGTCCACCAGTTGTCTCCTGGTACTGACAAGCTCTCTCCTAGGGCTGTCAAGTATGTGTTTGTTGGGTACTCCAGAACTCAAAAGGGGTACAAGTGTTTTGATCCTTTGCGTAGGCGGTATATGGTCAGTGCAGATGTTACATTTTTTGAATCCGTAATGTATTTTTCATCCTCAGGTGATCAGCAGCTACCTCCACTGACTACCGACACCATATATATGACACTACCACCTCCAGCACCGTCACCACCACCACCACCACCACCACCACAGATCCCCGTTTCACCACTACCATTCCATTATACCCGCAGGCCTCCTCCAGCTCATGGTCATGACTCATCTCCTAGCTCGCCTATGATATGTACTGAAGATACTTCTCTTGATGGATCTAATGATATTTCTGAGCAGGATATGTTGCAGGGGCCAGATGAGGACACAACTGATTTAGATGTTCCTATTGCTATACGCAAATCGAAGAGTTGTGTTACATATCCATTGGCAACCTTTGTGTCATTTGAGCGACTATCTGGGGATTTCAGGAACTTTGTGGTGGCCTTGTCAGCTGTAGATATTCCACGGAATTATCAAGATGCTCTGCAGGATAGTAGATGGCGTCTAGCAATGGAGGAAGAAATGGCGGCACTTCAATCAAGGGGAACTTGGAGTCTAGTTCCTATACCTTCAGATGTGACCCCGGTGAGCTGCAAGTGGGTATTTACGGTGAAGCGAAATGCAGATGGCAGTATTGACAGATACAAGGCCCGCCTTGTTGCACGTGGCTTTACACAGACATACGGGGTGTATTACCTCGATACATTCTTGCCAGTAACCCTTCATTCCACTCTACGGATCTTGTTGTCAGTCGCAGTCAATAAAGAGTGGCTGCTATATTAGTTGGATGTGAAGAACGCGTTCTTATATGGAGACCTACAGGAGGAAGTCTATATGCAACAGCCACCCGGTTTTGCTGTTGAGGGGGAGTGTTCCAAGGCGTGCAGACTTTATAAGGCTATCTATGGCCTTAAGCATAGCCCCAGAGCATGGTTTCAGAAGCTCTCAGACCTCTTTGAAAAACAGGGATACAAACGCTCCAATGCTGATCATTCATTGTTTGTACAGAAGACTTCAAGAGGTATTATTGCAATTATGCTTTATGTAGATGACATCTTGATTACAAGCGATGATGAGCAAGGCATAAAGCAGGCGAAAGAGAAGCTGGGGAGCGAATTTGTCACTAAGGATCTTGGAGTCCTTAGATATTTCTTGGGGCTGGAATTCGCTAGAAATCCGTATGGATTAGTAATGTCGCAGAGGAAATATGTTACGGACCTGTTGAGTGAAACATGTATGCTTGGGTGTCGGCCTGCTACGACACCAATGGACCCTAGCATGAAGCTATATGATGATGACACAGAGGAGGTGGACAGGAGAAGATACAGAGAACTGGTAGGCAAACTGTTGTATGTCACGATCACTAGGCCCGATATATCCTTTGCAATGAGTCGTGTGAGCCAGTTCATGGAGCAACCACGTCAGGTTCATATGGATGCCATACATATGATACTTAGATACCTCAAATCTTCTCCAGGTGCAGGTTTGCTATTCAAGAAGGGAAAGGGAATCTCTATCTCATCATGTGCGGATGCAGACTATGCAGGTTGTCCCAAGGACAGGAAGTCCACTTCGGGGTTTGCAGTCTACGTTGGAGATTCTCTAATCTCATGGAGGAGCAAGAAACAGACGGTGGTAGCCAGATCTAGTGCTGAATCCGAATATAGAGCTATGGCCCAGGCTAGCACAGAGATGATGTGGGTAAAGGCTGTACTTACAGACCTATGTCTAGATGTACCACTTCCTATGGACTTAGAGTGTGATAATCAGGCAGCCTTGTTCATTGCAAACAATCCAGCATTCCATGAGCGGACCAAGCATATTGAGGTTGATTGTCACTTCATACGTGACATGATTCAGAAGGGGTTCATTGCTACATCTCATGTCACCTCAGAAAATCAAACTGCTGATATATTCACCAAGGCATTACTACGAGGCCCATTCCAGAAGTGTGCGTCCAAGCTGAGCATGATTGATATCTATGCTCCATCTTGAGGGGGAGTGTTAACGTATATATTAGTTTTCTGTGTGTCTCTCTGTTATTTTTATTTTCAGCGTATGCTTTATGTAATTTACCCATAGGCTACTCTCCTGTATAAGAGAGCCTAGGGCTCATGGAATAAACATCTCTTTCATTTTTCCCAACAACGGGTTCGAACTTGTTTAAGTGATTGAGGTTATGGTGAATCAAGTGAAATAGTTGGGGGTTTTGTATAGAATTACACATTGGGATGTGAAGCTAGTGGATGTGTTGGAAACTTAGTTAGGATGCGTTGTACCCCATCGCATGCTTACAAAGGCACCCAACCCGAAGGCTTTTTCTTAGTACCTTAGAGTCATAGTGTGAGGTCTCACGTGGAACAAGACGACATATTATCCACGATGCTTGGAAAATTAAGGATATTCGAGTTGATAATAATCTGAGCGGGTTTTCTTTGTGAGGACAATTACCCAGTTGTTTTCTTTTGCACACTTCCTTAGCACCTTATTTGTTGTAGTTTTAGCACTATACTGTGCAACTTTACTCATAACGTACCTTTGCATTGGATCTGGATGTTCTCAGGAGTTGCCGCAACAATGAATGGTTAACGAGTTACTTCTTTTTGTGCTGCTACACGATTTTTTTTTGTGGTACAGTACTGTAGCTAGCTTTTACTGCTTTACTTGTAGTTTTGAGAGACATGTTATTGTATATGTGTATGTATGGAGATCTCAATGCATACCTTTATGGACATGGACCATGGGATCAAATTTCGCTGAAATTCGGTTGAATTTCGATTTCGGTATGCGATCGAAATTCGGCTGAAATGGCCTATATCGGCCGAAATTTGGGGACTCCGGTTCAAAAATTGACCTAAATAACTGAAATTTCGACCGAGTTTCGACCGAAATTTTGTTTCTGTCGGTCACCGAAATGGTGACTGAAATCGAAATTTGAGGCCGTGATATGGATTATGTAATCATTGATGGATATGATGTGAACGGAAGTGAATAGGAAGAAGTTTTAAATTCCAATCTTTTATGCTTGGAAATGTATGTGCACGGAACATGTTTGCTGAGCACCAGATCCTCGGAGTCATCACAATGGATGAGCTCGTCTACTACACCGCCAAGGCAAAAATACATGAAAATAAAAGCTACAGCTTACAGGGACTCATTTTGCAATTAATTAAACATTTATATCATTTAATAATAGGTCTTAAAAAATCAGAGGGCATGCACACAAATATTAAAACGCCTCACATACTACGTGTGTGGCGGAAGGACTCTTTTGTAATTACATGAAAGTGCAGGTCCTTAGATGCAATTTTTACCTAAAATATTACACATCATATTATATTTGTAGGACTATTTAATAAATACAAAAGAGATGGGGGCTTTGATGATATTTACCCCATGTGTGGCGCGTGCTGAGCGCGTACGATGCTGATGAAGGGCTTTGGATGCGCAACATATGTCCACTTTGGTTCTGACGGCTCTGGACGCATGCCATTTCTAGTCTTCTAAACATATGCAACCAATTGCAAGTGTTATTAGAGAATGAGATACAATTATTAGACTTCGATCTTATCTAATGAGCAAGTCAATTTCAATGAGTATATATAGATGTATAATAGGTCAATGCACCATCCGACTCCTTTTGTAAGGATCCTAGATAGTTTAGATAGTCATACCATCAATACCTCAACTTTTTGCAGTATTGACATTCATCCAACTCTTTGGATGTCATATGTGTGGAAATTACAGAAGTACAATAAACTTTTTGATTTTCCTTCTCACTTGTGTCAAACCCATGCTTCCACTGCGCTTCCTTCATCTATAAACAACCATTGCTTAAGACAAAGAATCTCTTATGTTGAACTCAAAAGATTTCAATATAAGAGTATTTCAACATTTATACATGCTTCATTCAATTCATAAATATGAATATTATTAAGCTTCATGAAATACTAGAGTATAGACAGTAGAATGATGACACTCATCATATCTACATCCATCTTAACTCTTGAAGACTTTGGTTCACGCAGGTACTCAAATATTTTGAGTACATCATCTCTTATCCAGTCACCATTCTGCATAATGCAGTGAACCATGTCATTCATGATTAAATTTCGAGAGCACATATGTATGCCAAAACATCTTCTTAGGTTTTATAAGGATTTTCGATAACTACGATCATCATCGACATAATACTTCCAAAGCACATTCGACGAGAGATCAAGACTATAGACATATAAACCAAGGTTGTCGTCCTATTGTCTATTTAATTGTAATTCCACATTATTATGAGGAAAATTGCACATTGCAACCACATACACAATGTGTCCAACTGCAAATACAATATCTTGATCATGGATACAATCCATACAACGCGAGGGAGAAGGTGTGCCTGGAGATTGGCGTACATGGTGCCTGGAGGTTACGTGGAGAGGCAGTGATACCCTGGAGGTGCTAAATATCATGGTGAAATGAGAATGGGGAAGCAAAACTCAAATAATAAACATAAACATCTTGATTTACGCGGAATCCTACTCCGTGAGGAGCGGGATGAAATTACAGGAAAATGCTTCTAAGAGTTGGATATTCTATTGTGAATCTCTCCATGACAGGGGGTGTGGGGCTTCTTATATATAGCCCACAGACAGATCAGAGTCCTACTTATAGGTGATGTGAGACTAAAGAAGAGAACATGATAATTGGATCTTGGAGAGATCCAATTACTTACCTTTTACTTTCTCTAAAACACTCGAGTATCGAACCCCTCCTAGGGATACCGATATATCAACGATATGTCGTTGATATACTGTGATATTTTGAACCATGCTAGGATGATAGATGTCCCTTGAAACCTTCGTTGATTTTGATGTGGTGTTCACATTTACATGACGAGTGCATGCCAAGACCTGATAGAAAGGGGTGCCGGGAAAGGTCTAGCTCGATGAACTCATCTTGGTCCTATCTCGATTTGAACTTGTGACCTGGGCTTAGATACTTGATGAGTTTGAGTTAGATGATGGACTCTTTATACTTATCAATTTGAGTTCAAGTTGAGTCGTGCTCAACACATTACATCGATATGATAACTTGAAATAGGTATTAATTTACTTGTATGTATATGGTTATAAGTACAAATATAATAGAGACGAGGGGTGTAATTTGGAGTTTCATCCAAAGACTCTCTCTATTTTTCTTGTCTCCTTCGATGAAATAAAGGAACTTGAAACCCTACTCCCCTACTTTCGACTTCAAGTTCAAACCCTACTAGCCATTCCTCCATGCATCACTTCTTCGAGGATTCCCCTTATAGCTTCGAACCACTGTCACACCCCTTCCTATATCCTCTATGATGGAAATGTTAAAGCGAAAGCGATAATCAAGAACATGCAAGATAAATATAAAGAACACTGGAGATTTTACGTGGAACCCTACTCCCTAATGAGCGAGATGAAACCACGAGAGAACGTCATTAAGGGTTGACTCTTATATTGAATTATCTCAATAAATACGAGGGGGTGTGAGGCTCCTGATACATAGCCCTACAGATAGACCGGAGTCCCGCAGATAGACAATGTGGGACTAAACATGAGAGGGGTGGGGGGGATAGGGTAATTGCGAGACCCACTCGAAGTAATTGCTGCTGTTAAATGACTTCACACGAGGACAGGTCTGCGACGGTCAGGTCATGCTTTTTTAGAATCGCTGTGACGTCTAGGTCATGCCTGGAGTGGGTTACTAGAAGAAGTCTAACACATGGAGAAGTCGCACAATAGAATGTGTGGCAGTAGTCGATGTTTGGAAAGATAAATGATAGCAACAGTAGTATCGATCTTCATGTCGTGGATATGATGTAGAAGTCTGAGATGATCCCAAGTACAGAAGTCCATCAAGAGTAGTTTATGTCGAACATCAGAAGTAGAGTAGTCGTCCCCGAATCTCGAGAGTTGGCCTCTCCCATACGTGAACCTTGAGAATGACCTCTCCCATTTTTCTTATGGGGACCCGGAGTTGGTTCGCTTATATAGGGACCTTGGAGAAGAGTTTGCTTTTGTTGAGGAGCCATGAGTAGATGATGATAAACGCAATAAAACTCCTGTAGATACATCTCAAGAAGAAGTATGTGCCCTGCTCTTATTCACCCTTTCTCTCATACTTGTCAGAATCAGAACATATGTATCAAGTTGGGAGAAAAAAATAATACATGCATCCTTTTTTTTCTCTTTCTTGTTTTTTGTGTGCTTTAGCTCTCCTTTTTTTCTCGACCATCCTCTTTTTTTAATCGGCCTCTTTTTTATCCTTTTTTGCCTTTCCTTATTTTAAGCAGTATCTTTTTTTTGGCTTCCTCTTTTCCTTTTTTGGATATTGTAGCAGAGGCCCAACTTTGGGCCTAAACAATTTTGCCTCTCTTTTCTTTTGCTTCAACCATAACCCAACTTAGGCTCCTTTTATTATCATAAGTCTACAACAGCCCACTAGGCCAAAAAATAGAGCAATGAAACATAATCAAGGCCCCCGGTCAACATCAAATAGGGTTCTCCTGTAGGAGAAGAACCCATCGAAGAGGGTTCTCCTACAGCTATCGTTTAGGGTTCCAGGAGGAACCACCACCGTCGTCACTGCGAGAAAGACCCGAGTTGAGTTGCCGTGTGTGTGTGTGGGGGGTGTTATTCAAGCTGGAAGGGAGGCACGATCAGGATCAGCTGCAACAGTGAGGCTTATTGATCGGAGTTGTACTGTCTCTAGTGCTGCAACTAGAGATGAGGGCAGAGGTTCTCCACGTAAGTGCTGCGTAGATATGCGACATCACCTAAAGGGGTGTGTTGCGCGTCGTGCATGGGAGTGCCTTGAAATGCTTCGCGTATTGAGTACCTGGGCGATGATGAGACATGTGTGCTTGACGATGCTTCTTGTATGAAGGGCAATGCTTCCCTGAGATGAGATTTCGATGATGGGAATTAAGGCAGGCGATAAGGGCAATAGTGGTTTGAGAAGCTCGTGTGACCTGAAGGATTGGTGACTACATCGAACCACGTAGCGATGTTGCCTAGAGATGTGACCTGGAAGGTGGCGACTCCGTATGGTTAGTGCAGCCAGGAGTCCGCGCACAGGGAAGCATCATTGGAGGAAAAGCCCATGTATGAAGAGATTAGGTTCCAAAAAGAGCCTTGGAGATATGTATGCCAGAGGGTTTTAGAAATCCTAGAACTTTATTGAATCTCGAACTTTAAATAGATGAACAAAATAATCTTCAAGAATAAAAACCAAATCGAAACTTCAAAAATCAAACAAACTGCTCTAATACCATGTTGAAAACAATAAAACGGAAGCGATAATTAAGAACAAGCAAGATAAATATGAAGAACATTGGAGATTTTATGTAGAACCCTACTCCCTAAGGAGAAGGATAAAACCATGAGAGAATGCTACTAAGGGTTTTTTTTATGGAAGAGAGGGTGAGCTCCCGTTGTGAGAGTCAACACAAACCTTTTATATTGAAAACTAAAAGATAGTTACAAGATACATTACCTGGACTCCCAGAAACTCGTGAGAGCCCTAACATGCGATACTACATTTTACGAGAGATCATTTCTTGCCAATCGGACTGCCCAAAGCGCCGCAAGCGGCTTAGCAACGTTGTTCGAGGAGTTGCCTCCTACATTTCTTATGGGCTCCCAGAAGCTTGCCATACCGTTTGCCTTCACCCATGGAATCGCCAGCTCCCTCCAAACCTTCGCCAAAGCCACACAAGTGAAGAAGAGATGCTCAGAGCTCTCCATCTGCTCCCCACATTTGTCACATGTCACAACCTGTAGCCCAAAAATCCTCGCCCTCCTAACCTTGTCACAGAGTTTGTCTCTCCGCAGGCACCAGAGGAAGACCTTTATTCTGCTTGGTTCCTGCTTGCCCAAATAATCTTCACATCCGGTCACAAATCCGGATATTGTCCCTCTTCATCATTCCTGAGCTCGCCATAAAGTTGCTTGACCGAAGATCTAGTACCCGACCACGCATAGTTGTCCCTGGTCTTAGTGAAAACATCCGGGAAAGGGACATTCACCTGCAATCTAGCCAGATCCTCCCTCCTTTTAGCAGAAAGGACTGCATCAAAACATGGCCTCCACGCTCTAGCTTGAGCCACCTCCCTCAACGTGGCCTCCTTAAAGGCCGCCATCGCAAACAGTCTCGAAAAACGTGTCTCCAGGGTGTCCTCCCCCATCCAGTCGTCCCTCCAAAATCTGAAGCCATGCCCATCGCCGACCTTAGGCGTTAGCCTATGCGCCACAAGCGGCACCACTTCCCGCACTCCCCGCTACAGGGATGACTCAAAACGAGAAGCCCCTGCCACCAGGCCCCCTTTCACACCATAAATCTCTCTTAGCAGTCTTGTGGCCAGATCCTTTGATGGTCTCCATGTACGCATCACCCATTTTGCCAACAACGCCTTGTTCATGCAAGCCACATCCCGAACTCTCAAGCCTCTATGATCTCGAGCTCTCGTAACCTCCTCCTAGGCCACTAGGTGTAGGTTCGACTTCTGTTGCTTTCCGTCCGAATAGAAAAATCTTCTCATCAGTTTTTCTATCTTCTTTCTCACCTCCACCGACATCAATCTGGTCGAGAAAAAGAAAATGGGGATGGCCGCGAGAACGTGCTTTCACAGAACCAGTTTTCTGCCCCTAGACAGAGTAACCGCTTTCCACCCGGCCGAGCTAAGCTCCAACTTCTGAATAACCGCATCCCAATATCTCGCTCTGAGCTTACCTACCACCAACGGAAGGCCAAAGTAAGTAATCGGTAGGTCCCCCAATGGACAACCAGGCATCTCCTCTACTTTGAACCGATCTTCATTTTATAACCCAAACGTGATAACCACTGATTTCTGCAGATTAATTTCCATCTCAGAGAGACTGCTAAAAATGTCCACCAACTGGGCTGCTCTACTACTCATCTCATCTGAACCACCAAGAAAAAGAACCGTGTCATCTGCGTACTGCAACAATGGCACCGAGATGTTACCAAGACAAAAGCCTTCGCACCAACCACCCTCAACCGCTTGTCTGAAAAGAACCGCTAATGCATCAGCTACCAGAACAGATAACATGGGCGCCAAAGGACATCCCTGTCGCACCCCCCCTCTGTGGCTGGAAGAAACCCCCTTCCGGATGACCGTTTACAAAGACCGCAAAGGATGACGTAGTGAAGCATCTTTTCATCCATGAAATCCAGCAGACCGGGAAGCCTCTTCTCCTCAACGACATCCACAAGAAATTCCAGTCCACACAATTGTAAGCTGTGGCAAAGTCGATCTTCCACATCACTCCCTTTGCATTCTTGCGTCTCTATTTCAAATAAATCTCCGAAGCCATAACCAACCCATCCGCCATTTTACGCCCCAGAATGAAAGCTGATTGCCCCTGTAGAACTATAGAGTCCATGACCCCTTGAACCTGTTCACCAATACTTTTGCCACTATGAGGTATATCCCATTTGATAGAGTGATGGGTCTGAAGTTTTCCACTCTTGCCGGGTGGTTTTTCTTTGGAAGTAAGAACAACATTGCCATGTTAACCTTCTCAAAACCCCTGTTCCCCTCTCTGAACTCTTCTAAGACTTCTGTAATCTCTTCCTTCAACAACTCCCAAAACTCTTTGTAAAAGAAGATTGGAAAACCGTTTGGCCTTGGTGCTCAATACGCGTTCAGTCCCTAAACTGCTTTTTTCAGCTCGATCTCCGAGAAGGGTGCCACCAAACTCTCAACCTGCTCCACAGGTAAGGAATTCACCCCACTCCCCAACCACCCCCACTCATCCCCTTGCCTTCTCCGCGACATTTCCACAAAATGCTCTCTCAACGCACCACAAATTTGTGCTTCCCCAGAAAGCCTCCGCCCCCACCTCCAGATCATGAATATGGTTCCTCCTTCTGCCATACGCCATAGCGTGAAAGAATCTGATATTTGCGCCCCCTTCTTTTAACCACTTCTGTCTGGTTTTTTGCCTCCATTCCACCTCTTCTTTTCGATCCTCCAACATAATCTCCTCCAAAAGACTTGATCTAAATGCTGCCTCATCCTGGTTCAGACCTCTCAGGTAATCAAGTTCATCCAGACGAACCACTTCCTCCTGCGCTCTACTCCTCTACACCCTTTGCAATCTCACCTCCCTCCCAAAATCTTGCAGGAATAACTTAAGCTGTCCCAGTTTTGTCGTAAACCTGCTAACCGCTGAACCCTATGGATTCCACTCCCTCCACAGACCCATCACCAACTCCTTAAAACCGTCCTCCAACAACCAAGCACGCTCGAAGCAAAAGAAAAATCTGCCTCTTCCCTCCTTTCCAGAAGACCAGAGAATTGGTGTGTGATCCGAGTGAGCACGCGGAAGTGCCCACGCCCGTGAGAGCGGATCTTTCCACCCCTCTATGGAAAGTAGGAACCTATTCAATCTCGACCTTGATTTTGCACTGCGCCAAGTGTAGTCACAACCTGCCGCATCTATAACTATAAGTCTCATAGAATGTGTCATCTCCAAAAATCTTCAGAGCCAACATCCCTCCCCCCTCTGAGGACAGTCACCCAGCAACGACGTAAGATTGAGATCTCCCCCCAAAATCCACACTCCATCGAGACAGTTAGAGCTCGTCTGCTTCAAGTCTGTCGCTAAGGAACCCCTCCCACTTCCGATGGGTCCATAGACGCTGGTCACCGTAAAGAAGAAATCATCTGCCCGACGCTTGAGACGAACCGAGAGCGAAAAGGTGGACCTCCATTCCGCCGCTGCTTCAAAATTTTCCTTCTTCCAACCCGTGATTATCCCCTCTGCAACTCCCTGTGCCTCCACCTCTGTGACCTCAAAAATCCGCCCAACGCCCAAATCACGTCCGCCACCTACCATACTGCTTGCCAGTTTCGTTTCTTGCAACAGGAAGATGTCCGCTTTGGACTCACGAAGCAGGTTCGCGAGCCCTAGGCATTTCGGGTCGGCCCAGACCTCTCACATTCCACGATAGTAGCTTCATTTAGCAACATTAGAGATCTTCTTAAGCGGTTGTGGTTGCACCACCCTCAAACATTCAAAAAACCTTCTTTCCAAGAGACTAAAACGGCTTGGCTTTTCCCAGGGCGGCCCACCGGCCGTCGCGTTCTGTGATGGCACCATCTGACTCTCCGCAGCATCCAGTGCTTTCGCTCTGCGCCTCCTTCTCACTGACTTCAGTGCTTCACCCCTCTCAAAGATGACACCGAACCTGGACCCCCTGTCGACCACCCGAGAGGATTCCCCTTCCGTTAGCAGCCTTGGCGCCTCCTCAACTCGACTGCCTTCTCTTGCTTCGAGAGCAACCCCACAAAAGTTGGCGAGACGCTCCACCCTTCCACCACCCCCAGCACAACCATCGCCTTGTCACCCTTCCTCCCAAGAGCCTCATGCGGAGCCCCCTCCCTTCCCTTGAGATCGGAGTCTTCCCCCCCCCTTCCTTCTAAGAGCCTTCCCTCCAACGCAGGACCCCTTTGAGATGCCGATTCACTTCCTGGAGGATCGATCTCCATGTTCTGCTCACGGGGCTCCGCGAGCCTTGGCACTCTTGAACCGGACCAGAGTCCGAGAGCCACATGGAAGGGTCCGCCAATGCCACTACAGACCGTTGGCACCCATGACTCGAGTCCAGGAGCCCCAGGCCGTAACTCATATTCCTCAACTATGCGCCCATCAGGATCCGGGTCCATTCCCATATCCGCTAAAAGCATTGCCTCTCTCGAGACCCGGGCCAAAGGATCCGAATCCTCCTCCGTTTCAACCCTCTTGCTTTCCTTCGCCCGCCCCATTAGTCTCGCACGTGCTTCGAACATGGGCGCTTAAACCCTCTTGCTTTCCCCCGCCGCCCCGTTAATCTCTGCTACTAAGAGGCCGTTCGGTTGGGGGGTTACTGATGAACGCCAAATTTGCCTCTTTAATAATCGATAATTGTCTTAGTATAGGAGGTAAATTCGGTTCAGCAAAAAACACAATCTTTGAATGTTGTGGAGTATTTATACTTGGCAACTCTACCAAGGTCGAACACACAGGACACGAGCTACTCTATTTATTTATTGATTTTTGATCAATTAAGAGCAGTGTGAATAAATTCTCAATTTCAGGTCTTCATGAAAATGCAGGATGCACTATGCAGATTACAATGCAATAAAATGATACATGCATTTTTAGTTGGTTTTTATGCAATTATAGGATGATGAATGAACAATAAAGCAAGGTTAGATATATGCTGTGAGAATGCAAGCAATTTCGCCGAAGAAAGATTTATAAAAGAGCAACAAAATATGGGTTGAAATTAGAATCGCATTGAACATAAGAATAAGCGCAATCATCTAATCAGGGCACACATATATGGAGCACAGAATCTCAATCAACATAAAAATTCACTTCATTTAAAAAGGTGGCAGATGAGAAAATTAGACATACCATGAGATAGAGGAAGAAACAAGGATCAAAATGACAATAAAATCATGCAATTTGGACCTACGATGCTCAAGTTATGAAGAAAACAATGCAGGGGTATAATTGTAAATAAAATACAAGAAATAAAGGGATAAATATTACATTTAGGTCCCTGGAGGGACCTAAATGCAAATACCAAAAACTGTCTGGGCCATGATGTAATTTTTCCATATACACAGGGGTATTTCTGCAAATTCCAAAAGTTGTGAGGGTCTCCCTGTAATTTACCCAGGCACGCGTGCCTGGAGACCAATATGTAAATTCCAGAACATTCGGGGTCTTCATCGCAATAGGCTCGGGAGGTATCTCAGGCAACGTGGCAGCACATGGAGGCTCGGGGCGAGGTTCGGATGACCCGAGTATGCTGGATCGGATTGAGACTTGGGCATCCACGTGTCGTCATCACAACCGTCCGATCTGAATGATCGGACAACAACTGTACTTCGTCCTCCGCCGCAGGCCACCGGAGAAGGAGGGGCTCCGACGACCTCCTGGTTGCTCCGCCGTGCTCCAAGGCTGCGCCGGAAGGTTGAGGAAGTTTGCTGGATGTCTGGCGGAGGTCCTGGAGGTGCTGTGAAGCTCCAGAGCTGGTCGGAGGTGTAGATCGGTGAAGCTTCGCCGGAGGGAAGACGTTTGAAGTAGCGCCGATGCAAACTCCGGCCATTGAGGGTCCTGCATGCGTTAGATGATAGCCGAAGCGAAGTGCAAGTGAGTGTGAGTGATTGGTGAGTGAGCAGGGGCCGTGGGGCGACAGGATGCGGTGGTCGTGAGCCTTTTCTCCAGCGAAGTGGAGAACATGGGGAGTCGGAGAGGGGGAGGGTCTGGAGAAGGGAGGGGTGCTCGGTGAGGATCCGGGTGATGTGGTAGAGTTGTTGGAATAGTTAGATGGAAGTGGACGATGGGGTAGATGACCGGAAAAATATGAGAAATAGAAGGAGAAATCACCTTGCCGGAGCAAGGTGTTGGCGGTGGTAGTGATCTGGGCTGAGGCCCTCATCGGACCTCTGGGGTCGTCTCACGACGAGGTCGATCGTTCCTCGGTGCTCAGCGGACGCCAGAGGCGCCGCGACACGGCGGAGTACCGAGGGTCGACACTGGGCAAGAAGTCGTTGTCGCCTCGACGATCCGCCCTTCCGCTGTCACCGGAGGGGCGGGGGAAGCTGGGCTAATGCCTAAAATGGTGGACCAGGGTGATAGCGGCGGAGGAGTAGGATTTATAGGAGGGTGTCGACGACGGTTATGTGGTAGGGGTGGTGCGTTTGAACAGAGGCTTTGATGGCTAGAAGTGATGGGGAGGATTGATGGGGGTTACGCGAAGAAGTCGGAGCGAAGGGCTATGCGAGGGAGCCGTTAGGTCGATGGGAGAGTGTCGGAGGGAGTGGCTAGAAATGGAAGGGCGAGCGGGGCGGCGAGGCGTAACGGCTGGACAGGAGGAAGACGATGAGCAGCAACCGTTGGATCTAGCGATCCAATGGCTTGGATGGGGGCGCTAGTGGAGGGTTACGATTAGATCTTAAGATATGATCAAACGGCGGAGATCAAGGCACGGATGGATGGATATGATGCGATCTGGAGGAGATCCAATGGTGAGAGAAAAAGAAGTGGCGTGGCACGCGGAGAGCCGTAGGCTAGGGGGTGAATCGGGCGGATGTGGTTAAGGCGGAAAGGAGCGGATGAGATTAGATCTGGGGCAGGATCAGACGGTGGGCGATGGAGCGGAGATGGACGGTTGAGATGGGGGCGAGAAGGATCAGATCCGACAGCTCAGGAGAGTGTCGGGTGGCGGAAGGAGGGGCGGGCCACATGGGCGGCTCAGAGGGCGCCACGTGGCCCAATCAGAAAATTCAAAAAAGTAAAAATAAAGAAAAATAAAAAAGAAACAGTTAGAGGCAAAATTAGGAAAAAGTCAAAACATGAAAGTTGTTCGTCTCGATGAGATCTACAAGTTTCATGTTTTTTTTTGAACTCTGAAAGGCATGGGGAAACACTCAGAGGTGTCCGCCCCATCAAAATTTACTCCAAAAAAAACAGAAACAAAAAAAGACAAGGGAGACAAACAGAAACAAACAAGTTTCATGTTGGACAAAAAGTCAAAAGAGGTCATTTATACAAAAAGTATTTTTGGGGGTATTTTTAAGGGGGATAAAAACACCGACTTTTTGGTTTTGAGTTGTTTTTGTATTTTTAGTCTTTTTAAGGGTTAGTGATGTTATGGACAATTACTCTTCCTAATTTTTAGGGGTTTTTGATGAGAAAATATTTACAAAGAAAATAATGGTAATTAAATACAATTAATTAAGGGTTAATTATACACAATATATTACAAGATAAAAAAAAGAATTAATGGTGATTTTTATTGGATTAGTTAAGCCAGAGGTTTAATTAATGAATTTTAGCATGATGAATTCGAGATTCATCAGTTACCCCCCACTTTGGGTGGGTTACCCCCCCAAACCCATATATCTAACCCACTAGTGGGTCCCACTCTCTCTCTCCATAAAAAAATATATTATACCATTATTTCATTTAAAAATCATAAAATACTCAACTTCTACTCATTATTCCAAACTTCAATACAATCACATCACAAAAACTACCCACTTTTTCAAATTCCACTACAATCATTTCATAATAACTACCCACTTTTTCAAATTTCAATACAATCAAATCACACAAACCTTCCCAACCCTTAACCCACCAACCTAACATCAAAACACAAAAAGGGGTTATCCTCCCCCAGATAACCCACGAACCAAACGCACCCTAAGGGTTGATTCTCATATTGAATTCTCTCAATGTATACGGGTGGATACGGGGCTATATTGTCCCATAGATAGACCAGAGTCCTATAGATAGACGATATGGGACTCAACATGAGAGGGGGGTAATCGGATCTTGGAGAGATCCGATTAGCCAACTATTACTTACCCTAACACTCCCTAAACCCACTCTCCTCCCTATCGCAACAAACAAGCATGCTTTCCAGCCGCCCTTGCAGAGCATCTCCTCCGAAACTTCGCATAGAGACAAGGACCATCGGTTGCCTCACAGTCGCTGCCAGCCTCCTCCATCTTCACACTTATGCTAACATCACCCCTCGTCGCTTCTCCCCTTGCCCCCCACATTTCTACCTCCATTTTTTACTAGCTGGGGGGGGGGGGTTGTAGGGATTGGAACCCTGGCTACTTGAGTGGGAGCCCACTGCTTCTACTCCATCCGACTGGGAGTTCTACTGCTACCTCCATTACCAATGGCTCTCTGCTTATTCTCCCTTCTCCTTCTTGCTCTCTCCCTTTTCTCTCCTCTTATTCTTTCCATCCATATCTAAGTCTATTGAAGTATAGATATCAACATATGCAACACTAACATAATTAATAAACATTTTAAGTAGTCTATCCAAGATGCCAAATTTGGCAATTTCATAAGATAAGTTAATTTCATACTTTTTTAATATTTTTGAAGAGAAAGTGGGTGTGAACTCAAGGTGAGTCACACCCTATAATGAATTATATGAGGAAAAAATAGGTTTTTTATTAGTTGTGCCCCTCTGAGATACTGCAATATCAATTATGCCCCTCCCTTTTTGGAATATCAGTTGTGCCCTCGACTTCGTGCCATTCTATCACGTGTGCCCCTCCGTTACTGTAGCCATCAATAAGTTGAACTTAACCATGGTTTTTGAAACCATGGTGAGGTTAGAAGGGCATAACTGTCCAAACAATCCCCCATCTCGTGAATTCAAAACTTCAAGTTGGTCCAGGAGCGAGTTCTTTGGTGTCGGGTTCGGGATTGGTGCTATGCTCGACCCACAACATGTTCTCTGCTCCCTCGTTGGGAGGGATGCTTAAGGGCAGCTTAAGCTATGTTCAACCTCTTGTAGCCCCCACGGAGACCGCCCTGCTGTTCTCTTCCTCCTTCGGAGGCAATGGCCATGACGTAATCCTAGGGACGATGGTGGATGGATGCTCGCGGATGCATGGGTATGGTGATTCTACCCAGCTAAGGGAACCCATCTCCTTGGTGGTGGACTTATCAAGATCTGGACAAGCAGGAGGGGGAATGAAGGTGGCTGATGTGGTTGGGGCCGCGAGCATCCGAACGATCTTGGGATTTCTTTGACGAGTGGTTATGGAGAAGGAGGAGCATGGGGGCGGTGACGGAGGAGGGGGCAGAGGAGGAGCAGGGGGGCTGTGGAGGAGGGGGCGGAGGAGGGGCTGGAGAAGCAGAGGAGGAGGAGGGGGTCTAGGGAGGAGGGGTAGGTCTAGGGAGGAGGAGGAGGTGCTAGCTGGGGTGGGGCTAGGGAGGAAGGGTGGGGGGGAGGGGCGAGGCTGGGGGGTGGTGGAGGAGGGCCGAAGGAGGAGAAGTATGGATTGGAGGGGAGCCTTCTCCTTGTTCTGGATCCCAGGCCGTCGTCTCCTGTCCTACCGTTTGCTTCGGATCCCAGGTTACCACCACCTGCCCTCCCCCTTGCTCCGAATCCTAGGCAGTCGCCACTTACCCCATCATCCTGTGCCTTCCAATGGAACGATCCCTTTCGTCAGAGCCCCTCGCTCTGGATCCCAGGCTGCTGCCACCCGCCCTGTCACCCCTGTGCCTTCTGCCCTAGAGGTTGGTCCTCAATGGAGCCACTAAAGCAGGCGCTTCTATAGGAAGCATGCAGGATTCTACGATGGCAACGACATCGTTGGTGCACATGTGCCTCTCAGATACGGCCTTGCCTTCGCCTAGAAGTACCTCAAGGCTCTCAATGTGTGAAAAGGAGGGGAGGAGGAAGATGGTGATGAGGGAGAGGAAAGCCATTTATCCTTTTTTAAAAATTTAATTCCGCTTGTGTCCCCAAAGTTAACGTCCGTTTACGTTGGGGATGGATGACAACTAACCCCGGGGGCACAAGTGATAGAATGACAAGAAGTCGTGGGTACAACTGATATTCCAAAAGAGGGGCATAACTGATATTGCAATATCTCAGAGGGGCGCAATTGATAAAATTCCAAAAAAATAATTACAATGACCAAACCTCATAAAAGGCCTTGATGTGAATCAACATGTTTTGCATGCAACGATCTTAATGAAAAACAACTGCATTGTGAGAAAGCCAAATCACCCGCAGAGCAACAAAATGTTGTAGGCAACATCACGAGTTTCGGTGTTAGGCGAGAGGACTGAACTCCAGAAATCTTCTGATGAAGTACACCGAGGTCACGATAGACCCATGCGATCCCATAGCTCGCTAGAAATGAGCAAGAAAAAATAATAAAAGGTCTATGCCCTCCATGGATAACACACAACGAGGGCATTGGCCCGAGTGAAACCAACTAGCTCTGAGTATCTGAGTAGTAAGTCTACCCTTCTTCATCTGATAAAAACATCCTCACATGAGGTGGAATGGAGGATCACCAAATGAGCCAAAATATGTCAGTGTCAGCACCCATCCCCATTGTGGTGCCCATAGTAAGAAAGTTGTAAGCTTCGCATGTAGGAAATCTCTGTCGACCCATTCCCACAATATCTACCATAACATTACCTTCTAGAAATCCTCCATACACTGCTAAAAAAGAGGGGCACCATACTCTGTTATCCCATGCCTCAAAACACTTTGGTGTCCTGGTCATTGGTAAGTGCAAATAGATGAAGGTAGCGATTAGCTAGTTGCCAGCCAGTCTGATCATTTCTCTAATGAACGACACACCACAAATACCCCACCAAAAGATTGATTACGACATCGTCGAACTCGGGTCGACCGTCAAGCTCAAGTCCAGACTGTTAATACCTTTCAACAACCTGGATAGAAGGACATCACTTGCTCCCCAAATCCCGAGCACCCATTTTATAATGAGGGCTTGGTTCAATTCCTTCAGCCTTTAAATTTCGAGACCCCCAGTAAGCTTAGGTGTAGTGATCATATCCCATATCGACGTGAAATATCGAGCATCCTGGTGAGCACTTCCCATAGAAATCACCTCATAATCTTCTCTAAATGTTGTCTCACCCTAGTGAGAGCAGCCTGGATGACATGGGAAAAATGGGAATCGATGACAACACTAAGTTAACAAGTACGAGTCTACCACCGTTTGACATGATGAAAAACTTCCATCTCGCCAGGTGCCTCTCCAGTTTCTCAATCAAGGGGAGTCATTGTGTCTTCGTGGGTCACTTATAAGTGAGTAGAAGTCCCAAGTATTAAGTACTGCATCCAGAGGCTTGAAGTGGGAGTATCAAGGGCAGTGCTGCATCCATAAACTCTTCCTAAGAGAGATCGAAGTGTGTGAATGCATATTTGCTCCTGTTTATCTTAAGGCCAGAGATAGAACCAAAAAGATCTAACATGGCTGACAAGCCACATGCCTTATGAATATCACCCTCAATGAAAAGTATCGTCTCATCGACATATTTTAGCAGAGAGATGGATTGTCACCAGGAGTGAAACCGGATGTGAAGCCAAAAGAAATAACTTTCTTTGCAAGAATTACCAGAATATCTGCAATAATCACGAAAATGAGGGGCATGAGGAGGCGACTCTACCGAATTCCTCTCTGTGGTTGGAAGTGGCAGCCCTCGAACTTATCGTTCACAAAGAGAACGAGGTGGTCGCGATATATTACTTCATGAATCCAAGTGTCCCAAGATCCCCTTCTCCGGGGTGCTAACCAAATAATTTCCAGTCAATACTATCATATGCCTTTGAGAAATCAATCTTCCAAGTAAGGCATAGTTTACGATGTAGCATGAAATCTAAAATTAGGGTAAAGTTAGGGTTAAAATTAAATTATGATTTTTCATTCATCTAATTAGAGTCGTTAAAATAAATTGGGTTATGGTTAAGTTTATTTCCGTTTAATTAAGTCTGTCCCAATTTCTCAATTAAAAGATAGATTAATCATAAGATTCTTCCGTTTATGGGGCATGCTAGTCAACTAACTCCTCAGATAGGCTGGCAAATGTTTGATTGCATGTATACCACTAGTGAATCACCAAATTGCATAGTTGGATTTGCTAATCAGAGTAATCTGACCTCAATTTTGCTGGAAACAACTATGAATAATTGTTATCTAACGAATGTTATGGAATTTCGAGTTGACAAATTATTACGATAAGAAGCTGCAATTTCATTAGCATATTTGGTTAGCTTCATGGGTTGTGTTCAGGAGGTGGTTTGCATTATAATATCCAACCTCCACAAGAACTTAAGAGGATGCAAGTTCCTTCCCACACCATCGAAAATGTCACATTAGTCGATAGTGCTTTACCAAGTCTTTTTTCCAGAATTCATGTTGCCATGACAGAAACTGTAGCATTGTTTGTATATGTAGAGATATTTCTATGTTCCTATGTACCTTTTCAGCTATTTTATTTCCTTATATTTATCTTATGTAATTTACCCATAGGTCTCTCCTCTATATAAGAGAGCCTAGGGTTCTTGGAATAAACATCTCTCGATTATTTTCTTCCAACATGGTTTCAGAGCGGCGATCCTAGACCGGAGCTCGGGTATCCAAAATCCTATACCTCATCTTCCAACCATGCACGCCACCTCCCCGCACTGCCCCTGCGCCCCCACGCCGCCCCTGCGCCTTCGCGTCGCCCCTGCGCGCTCCCATGCCGCACACAGCCCCAGCGTGCACTTGCGCGTGCATAGCCTCCTGTGCACGCAGCCCAGCATGCACTCACACAGCGCTTATTAATCCAAAGTTATAAATCATGATGTGGTATATTTGAATCTAACCATAGAAGACCTGTTTGAAGGTGGTAATTCTATGTTGATTACTTTTAGCAAATGCAAACTTGGTTTTTATTTTGGACAGAATATAGTTAGAGAGCTCAAAGTTTCCTTCTATTATAAATCGCTTGCATATATCATATACTACAGATATGCATCCATTTAGTCCTCTGTTATCCTCTTTTTTTGTGAGAAACAGAAAGATGTTAACGAGATTGGTCGGCATCCATAATGTGCAACTCCTATCCCCACACTTCCACAGTTTGAGAAAGCGGCTCCATAACTTTACTTGCAAGGCCACATGAAGCATCATCTGTCTTACTTTTTGAGCACACACACATTAACTTATTTTCTGGAAGCATTTCCTGATGCAAGTTCTTATACATTCAAGTGCCTTATGTGTTGTTGCTTTGTCTTCCTGTTGCAGGCGACGTGAAAGGATCGGACATTGTTCTTGAGGCAATATTAGAAGCGGAAGTCGCAGAAAAAGCTAAGCATTTTTTCGCTCAGCCTGAAAATCAAATACCAAGTCCATGAATGGGTAATTTTGCGTGTCCTTTCTCCATCATACAGTCATGTTTTTTTTCCTCTCATTTGGCGATCATCTAACTTCTATAAAGTTATACAAGGTTGAATGTTACCGTGGAAAAAGATGTGGGATCACAATGAATTGATTTATTTAGGAGGCCTATGGATCCTTATATAGGATGAAAAATATGGCACGTCGGAGCGTAAATACATGAAAACACCATCATGGGAGGACTTGCGGGAGGCGGCAAACTTATTCTCTGGATTACCTTGGATTATGGGGGGTGACTTCAACGTCACCGTTCATTCGTCCGATCGGCCTCGCGGCAGGGGCGGCCGCGACCCTGGCTCAAATGATTTTTTGGACGTGATTGATGACTTGGCTCTCTCTGATTTGGTACCGAGCGATATTTCCTACACTTGGCGGAATAACTCTTCTCGTTCGCAGATTGACCGGTTCTTGGTTAATGGCTTGGCTATGGACTCCTTCCCCCTTTGCTCGGTTTCATCCCGCCCCCGGACATTCTCGGATCATTCTCCCATTATTTGGGACTCTGGTGACGGCATAAACCCTCGGGGGCCTTTCCGATATGAAAAATGTTGGCTCTTGGAACCCAATTTTAGATCCCTTGTCCAGAATCATTGGACTCAGGTCCCTGTCTCTGGCTCCGCGGCATCTAGACTTAATCAGAAGCTTTCTTCCCTTCGGAGGGTTCTCGCTGAATTCAATTTTTTACCAGACAGGCGCGGAGGGCGGCACGTGCCCAGGACGAAGAAATCATCATGCATTTAGATACCTCGGAAAACGCGCGTGAACTCTCTTCCGACGAGCTTCGGGAACGTTCTGCTGCTATCGCTCGGGTGCGGGAGGAGGATAAGAAAAGAACCTTGGAGTGGCTCCAGCGCTCACGGGAAAAATGGATTAATGAGGGCGATGCGAACACGACATTCTTTCACCGGGTCGCGAGCACTCGGAGGAGTTGTAATATGATACGGTCCATCTCTATTAATGACGCAGTGGTCACCGGGGATAGGGAGATGGGGAGTGTCATCATTGATCATTTCAGACGTATTTCTTCTTCTCTCCCTCCGCGGCGGTGGCGTTGGCTTGGGTTGGATGCTCCCTCTCTCTCGGTCTCGGATTCCGAGAACCTTATCCGACCGTTCTCTTTAGAGGAGATTAAAGCTGCTGTATGGGCGTTAAATCATGACTCCTCGCCGGGGCCGGACGGGTTCCCTGTTGCCTTCTATCGCGACTTTTGGGAGACTGTCGCGGCGGATGTTCTCGACGTCGTTTCTGAATTTTGTGCTGGTAACCTCGGCTTCGACCGCATCAACCGGACGAATATTGTGCTCATTCCTAAGAAAAACCCGGTGCTGCGCTTGGACGATTTTCGGCCAATTTCAGTTTCCAACGGTATTTATCTTATTGTGGCCAAATCCTTGGCCATTCGCCTCGCTCGGATCTTGGATGGCTTTATCTCCCCAGTCCAGGGGGCATTCATTAAGGGAAGACATATTGCGGACTGCATCGTTGTCGCGTCTGAAATGGTGGCGGCTTGGAAGAAAGAAAAAAGAAAGGGGGTGCTTTGGAAAATTGATTTTGCCAAGGCATATGATTCAATTGATTGGCGATTCCTTTGGTCGACCTTGCGTAGACGGGGCTTCCCTAATCTGTGGATTGCTTGGATGCGCAGATGCGTCTCCACGGTCTCGCTCTCTGTTCTAATTAATAGGCGGTCGGTTGGTGGATCGTTTCAGCCTCGCAAGGGGGTACGTCAGGGCTGCCCCCTGGCTCCCCTTCTCTTCGTTCTGGCCTCTGATGTCTTGGCGCGTATGGTGGACCGCGTCATTGGGGCGGGCCTTACTAACGGCTTCCGCAAGGGGATGTATGCGTGCCTTTGCTACAGTTTGCGGACGATACGATTTGCTTTATTGAAGGCGGCCCGGACGAGGTGGCGGGTATGGCCAATACCCTTGCAATTTTTGGCGAGCTATCTGGGATGACGATTAATTCTTCCAAATCAAACGTGGTTACTTTTGGCTTGTCGCCTTCGGAGGCGGAGGAATGTGGCCGATTGCTGGGGTCTGTGCCTGGGGAGCTTCCATTTACATATCTTGACATTCCACTTTCGGTGGGGAGGGCACGGTCGGCAGATTGGCAGGCTATTTCGGAGCGGTTGGAGGCGCGTCTTGCGGGCTGGAGGGCCGCCTTGCTTTCTCGGGGAGGACGCCTGGTATTCCTTAAATCCGTCCTATCTTCTATTCCGGTATATTTCCTATCCGTGAGGAGAATGCCTGTGGGGATCCGTCTACGGCTGGAGAGATGCATGCGGCGCTTCCTTTGGGGTCATCCTGACGGGAGCGACAGGGGGATGCATCTCGTCGCGTGGGATGTGGTGACTTTGCCTAAGCGATGCGGTGGGCTTGGCGTTCGGAGATTGGACCTGGTGAACGATGCTTTACTTCTAAAATGGATGAGCAAAATCTGGGGCAAGGACGACTCCTTTCTTTGCAACGTCCTTCGTGCGCTGTTGGGCAGCGATTGGTTCACGCTGCAGCGGGGGGCATTGCATCTCCACTCTTCCCCGTTCTGGCGCGCCATCTCTTCTACTTTACGGAAGAATCTTGCGCTCTTCACCCCGGTCCTTGGGCGGGGGAATCCTTTAAATTCTGGCTGGACGACTGGCTTGCGGGTGGCCCTCTCAACGCGCGCTTCCCGAGATTGTTTGCGTTAGCCGCGGATAGGCTCGCTTCGGTCGCGGATTGCTGGTCTGACGGGTATTGGAGCCCTCGGTTTGCTGGAATTTTATCGGATCAACGGGTGGTGGAATTCGCCTCATTGATGGAGGCTCTCAACTCTGCGGTTGCCCCCTCCGATCAGCGGGACCATTGGCGTTGGAAGGATGGGGCCTTTTGCACGCGTAAGGCTTACAGGGCCTTGCTACCTACTCCGATTACTTCGTCCTCCACCATGGTGCGTGACTGTGCTTTCTTTTGGGGGTTGCGCTTGCCAGAGCGCATCGCCATTTTCTTATGGCTTCTACGTCAACGACGCTTGATTACCAGGGATCGGTGTGCCAACTTTTTCCCCCAGACTAACGCCATCTGCCATCTCTGCCATATTGACGACGAATCTCTCGATCATCTATTCTTTCGTTGTACTTTGGTTGCGGGAATCTGGGACGAAGTGGATTGGGCTCGTGCGGATAACATTGAAGATTTTTGCGAGATCCTTTGGTCGAACAGGTCGAGGGCACGAGGCGACATTTTGGGACCTATCGCGCGATTGTGGTCCATGTGGCGGGCTAGGGATGGCGCTATTTTCTCGGGCATGCGATTCTATAGGGAGAACGTTAGCATTTTGGCGAATAGACTTATATCTGATTGGTGTCTGTAATTATGTAACGGCATTTGTTTGTCGAGTGGTTCGTCTTTAGGTCTTATCCCCTTCTGCGCCCTTTTATTCCATCACCCCCCTATAAGTATTTCTTGTTCTCTTTTTTAATATATTTTTGGGGCGAGCACCAATGAGTGCGTCCCCCTGTTTTGAGCCTAAAAAAAAATATAGGATGAAACCTTGGAGTGCTCATAAAAAATGGCGAAGTCTTCTCCCACTATAAGTAGGATCGGCTACATGAATTCTTGCTCAAATCTATGATGAAAGATTCATTTATTTTTTACGATGACTGTCGACTACCTAACACAACCCCCACAAGGGAGATTTGAACCCTAGAGTGCTCAACTGGGAAAATACATAAATACCCCCAGAGGGATTACAATGAAATAAGATAAACAAGTACAATCACTGACACTCCCCCTCAAGTTGGAGCATATCTATCGATCATACACAACTTGGAAGTTATCCACAAGAGACGCTTCTTTGGTAAGACATTCGTGATTACATCTGCAAGCTGAAGATCCGTCGTGGTGTGTGGAGTAGTAATCTTCCTTCCTCATACAATATTATGAACAAAATGCCAGTTAATCTCTCTGTGCTTTGTCTGATCATGAAACCGAGGATTCGTAGCAATATATGTAGTGGATTTGTTATCACAATATAGAGGAATAGGAGTAGTGACAACAATACCAAGTAATCTTGTAGGTAGCTTGGGCCATCGCCTTGTATTTACCTTTGCACTGGATCTGGAGACTATAGTATACTTCTTTGCTCCTCCAAGTAACAAGATTTCCTCCAACCATCATAGCATATTTTGTAGTGGAGCGACGATCCTCAGGTGAAGTCGCAAAATCTGCAGCATATGCAATAACATAAGTGTAACCATTTGCCCCATAGAAGAGGCCATGTCTTGGTGATTCCTTCAAGTAGTGCATGATTTGAGGAATATCTTGTCGGTGACTGTAACACGGTTGTTCCATGCGTTGGCTAGCCCTGCTCACAACATAGGATATATCATGCCTGGTGACAGTAAGTTTTCCCACCAAGCTTCTGTACCATGTAGTATCTTCAAAGACATGATCAATAGAAGTGGAGTGCTTCCTCGGGTATGCAGGAATACCAGAGGGCTTACATCCAAGTAATCTAGCCTTGGTCAGGATGTCCATGCAATATGTCCTCTATGAGAGTCGAGAGATGAAGTCCCTCTGTAGCAAGGTTCAGGAAAGCGATATGCGTATGCGTTCGGACAAGTCACTGAATAGCGCTTAAGCGGTATGTGGGGGCATATGCGAGGTATATATGGTTCTACGCTTTTTCTTAATTTTTTATTTATAAATAAATAAATATATACAAAAATGACTACAACAGAACTAAATTTATGTATAATTGTGGTCCAACAGAAGATCTAAGAAAAATAACTTTCATATAGAGTTCAAAACAATCTCTATCAATCAAATATCAATACTTCAATAGAACGGTTAGCGCACAAAATAATTGACAACAATCAACAAAATAGAAAAGTTAGCACACAAAATGCCTCTATTGTTGAATATAATGTCATTTATCTCCGTCGTTATATTTATAACTGATCCTCCATCAAAAGTACCAAACTTTACATATAATATATTGCATTCATAATAACTATTAGTTGACTAAATTAATTTGCTAAATTATCAGTACATTATTCTTTTTCTTCCTTGCGTGTTTACTCTAATTCACAGTACAACTACTTTGACGATGGATTA